>AWOL01S0024986.1:50946-80114 GCA_000715115.1 Nicotiana otophora
TGTATATATATATATATATATATATATATAGACCTTCTGCTCTCTTGACTTGAAAAAGACAATACTCAATTGAATATAAAGTCCCGATAAGAGAGAATATTGTAACCTATGAGACTAGGATAATGTATATAAATTCGGGAGTATGAACTTCTCTTTATGCCTCGTTATCAAACACATGTAGTTACGAGATCATGCTAAAATAAAGGAAGGGCTTAGCCTTAACATACCTGAGCCGATTCTCTTGACAATCTCTCCAACACACGTTGATTGTGACAAACACATGTAACAGCGGATCGAAGTAGGAGAAAATCCGTATGATATTCTTTGAGAAAGATTGCACCGTACTCCCTTAGAATCGCAAAATCCCATTTCCAAACATTACATAGTCTCGCATGATTTTTGTAGCAAACTTCACGTTGCTAACATTTTGAATGAGTTGCTATAGTATTAAGTAGTATAACTCATATGAATTTTGCTGAAGGAGATCGTTTCTTGTAGCTTTTGCCATAAGCATCCCAATTAAATGGATTAGGAAGGCCTTTTATTTATGTGGTTGTGGGCCTCACTTGATTCCGTAAGTGTGCCACCGAGAAATCTAAGCCAAAGAGCCACATTTACATAATTCCCTTAGCTGCCACGTTGGAGATGGTGTCCTCATTAAACTTTATCCATAATTTCTTAATTATAAGTTAATCTCCCACTTTAAAATCCATAATTACCTAATTATCCACATAATTAAGAATGATCCCAAATTACCTAAAATACTACTTATTTTTAACACACCTTATACACCTTACTATCATGGTCTTGTGGTACCTTGTATGGCACTAGTCCATAAATACCGGGTATTATATCTCGGACCGTATTTTATCCCAAATTGACAAACTTCGACGAAACTCACTTTCTTCGATTTGCTTACCCACTCACCTTCACGAATTTAGTTATCACTTGTTTGAAATAGTATAATACTTATAATCTCAAAATAATCTAATTCCCGAGCTTACGTCGATTAACTTACGATAAAACTTTAACGTACGAAAATGCGGAATGTAACATCTCATTTCCGACCTTATATCAATTTACTTATGGCGTACTTCCACGTACGAAAACATGGGGTATAACAGTTAGCTCCGGGGAAAAGTATTTTGTGCCAGAGCATGTTGCAAGTCCGAGATAGAGTTTAGTACCTGAAGATGATATCATCGATGGGATGGGAAAGCTGTTCGTGAATATGATTGAAGAATGCTATGAAGGAACTAACATCAAGACACCGACTATAAGGGATGCCGAACCAGGGGAAGAGCTGCAAAATTGGACCGCTAGTCCATCTTTGGTTCGCCGGGACTCTTGGTAGTATGGAACTGTAAAAGTTTTCTTTTGAAAAGAGCGCGTTCAATTGAGGCCCATATCGTGTCTGTACCTTTTTGTCATTTGCCTCTTATGAACTCTTAAGACGCTCCCCATTTGATGAAATAAAAGAATCCTTTTCCTAAATATTGCAACTTTCTTTTTCCACTTTATTTATACTTAGCTTTTCTTTTCAGTAATCAAACCGCTAAAAAACTGCATTCCGCAATTATGATGAGAGTATGATGCCAGACAATCTCCCACAGGAAATTGAGCAGTTGGAGAGCCAGAAAAAGCCCAAACTCAAAGAAATGGAAGTAGTCAATCTTGGAAGTCAAGAAGACGTAAAAGAAACCAGAATCAGCATTCACCTAGAAGCCGAGCAGAAAGAAAAAATGATTGAGCTCCTCCGACAGTACGTCGATGTGTTTGTATGGTCCCATGATGACATGCCAGGATTAAGCACTCACATTGTCTTGCATCGACACCCTACCAGATCACCGGTCAAGCAAAAGCCCAGAAAGTTCAAACCTGATTTAAGTCTGAGGATAAAGGAAGAAGTGACCAAACATATAGAAGCAAATGTAGTAAGGTTCACCTCCAAGGTGGTTGGCAAACATCGTCCCAGTACCCAAGAAAGACGGAAAGATCAGAATATATATGGACTACCGAGACCTCAACAAAGTTAGTCCAAAGGACGATTTCCCTCTACCAAAAAATATCTACATCCTCTTCGACAACTGCGGGAAGCACAAACTGCAGTCGTTTTTGGATTGCTTCGCGGGATACCACCAAATCGTGATGCACGAGGAAGATGCAGAGAAGACAACTTTCACCACGCATTGGGGAGTCTACTTTATAAAGTTATGCCATTCGGTCTGAAGAACTTCGGTGCCACCTACATGAGGGCCATGATGACCCTCATTCATGACATGGTTCAAAAGGAGATTGAAGTGTATGTGAGCGACGTTATCATAAAGTCTTGAAAGAGCTCCGAGCACTTGGACTATTTGAGGAAAGTTTTAGAACGCCTCCGAAGGTACATTTTGAAGTTGAACCCACCAAAGTGTGCGTTCGGAGCCCCCACTAGAAAACTATTAGGTTTTATTGTAAGCAGGAAGGGGAAAGAACTGGACCCATCAAAAATCAAGTCCATCCAGGAATTACTGCCACCAAAGAGCAAGAAATATGTCATGAGTTTCATGGGCAGATTGAATTACATCAGTCGTTTCATAGCCCAGTCCACGGTAATCTGTGAACCCATTTTCAAGCTGCTGAAGAAGGATGCGGCCACAATATGGACGAAGGAGTGCCTGAAAGCCTTTGACAGAATCAAAGAGTATCTTTCAAACCCTCCAGTTTGCTGGTTCCCACCGAACCAGGGAAAACATTGTTGCTCTATTTGTCAGTCTTGGACAATGCCTTCGGCTGTGTATTGGGGCAGCATGACGAAATTGGGAGAAAGGAGCAAGCCATCTACTACTTAGAAAAAAAGTTCACGCCATGCGAGGCCAAGTATACCCTGATAGAATGCACTTGTTGTGATCTGACTTGGATTGCTCAGAAGCTAAGGCATTACATGTCGGCATACACTATGTATCTGATACCTCAGCTCGACCCACTCAAGTACAAAATTTCAGAAGCCAATGCCTACCGGAAAGCTAGCTAAATGGCAAATTGTCCTCAGTAAATTTGACATTGTGTACATAAATCAGAAGTCTATCAAAGGACAAGCTTTAGCCTACAACCTCACCTAGAATCTAGTGGATGGAGATTACA
This sequence comes from Nicotiana otophora, assembly GCA_000715115.1. NCBI lineage: Eukaryota > Viridiplantae > Streptophyta > Magnoliopsida > Solanales > Solanaceae > Nicotiana > Nicotiana otophora. The sequence goes on from AWOL01S0024986.1 coordinate 54,073, forward strand.
AACCGCTTACCATGTATTTCCCCGATAAAGAAGTACTATTTACCGTGGAGGATATTGCAGAATCATACCCTCGGTGGAGAATGTTTTTCGATGGAGCAGTAGACTTCAAAGGACTTGGGATTGGGGCAGTCCTGATTTGAGAACCTGGACAACACTATCCAGCATCGGCAAAGATAAGATTCGCTTTCACTAATAATATGGTTGAATACGAAGCGTGCATCCTTGGAATTAGAATGGCAGTCGACATGAACATAAATGAAGTTTTGGTCAAAGGAGCTTCTGATTTGTTGATACACCAAGTCCAAGGAGAATGGTCCATAAGAATGTCAAGATATTGCCGTACCTGTACTGCATGAAGGAGTTGTGAAAGAAGTTCACTTAGATTGAGTTCAAGCACGTCCCCAGGATTCAGAAAGAGTTCGTTGATTCCCTTGCAACCATATCATCTATGATTCAGAATCCAGACAAGAACTACATCGACCCTATCAAGGTAGAGATCAGGGATCAACATGCCTATTGATTCCATGTAGATGAAGAACCCGATGGTAACCATGGTATCACGACATCAAGAGATTTCTTTCGACTAGAGAATGCCGGAGAATACTACAAAGAGTCAAAAGCGAGCCCTCAGGAGGTTGGAAAACCACTTTTTCCTCAACGGGGAAGTCTTGTATAGGAGGACCCCAGACTTAGGTTTATTGAGATGTGTAGACGTTGCTGAAGCAACCATACAATTAGAGGAAATACATGCAGGGACGTACGGATCCCACATGAATGGATTCACATTAGCCAAGAAAATTTTGAGAGCTAGATACTTTTGGATGACTATGGAAAGCGACAATATCTGCTACATGCAGAAGTGTCACCAGTGCTAGATTCACGAAGATTTCATCCGGGTTCCACCAAATGAGTTAAATGTAATAGGTTTACCCTGACCGTTCACCGCCTAGGGCATGGACGTGATTGGACCCATATATCCTGTAGCATCAAACGGGCATCGTTTCATCTTGGTGGCTATCGACTATTTCACCAAATTGGTCGAATCATCTACTTACAAGGTCGTCACAAAGAAGGTAGTGGATGATTTTGTCTGAAACAACATCGTGTGCAGATTTAGGATACCGGAGTCTATCATCACTGATAATGCCGCTAACCTCAACGGTGACCTCATAAGAGAAATCTACAAGAAGTTCAGAATCATCCACTACAATCTACGGGGCAGTTGGTTCGGAAGAAAATCTTTCCCCATCAAGAAGAAGCCAAAGGAAAGTTCGGAGCAAACTGGCAAGGACCTTACGTGGTTCACCAAACACTGTCGGGTAGAGCTCTAATTTTGGCAGAAATAGACGGTAGAGTTTTGATCATATTTCATCATAATCTACGAACTACGTTCAAACCTGATTCCGTTTAGGATACGTAGGAAACCTGAAAGAGTTCGGTCATAACTTTAGGAAAGCCTTTATAATGCATTAGTTCAAATTAGGACGCAGCCGCAACAGCAAGTGGCCGCGTTGTCAGAGGCATCACAGAAGATCGACATCAAAGGCGAAGTTTTCAAGCGGATACGCTCACGTGTGCAGAACCTTCCATAACATATCATAATCCAGAACAATAACTTTTGCCTTAAAAAAAGGTATTTTCGAAATGTTTTCTAAAACAAAATATACGCATATAATGTAATATGTTCCATCTTTCGCACTTCATGGCACTATCATGTTCAAGGACGGGACAAACCAACATTGTGGTCGACACAAACCAACTACCCCTACTAAGAAGTTTTCTTTGAGTGTAGGGTGAACAAGGAGTAAACAAGCACTAGGGCCACATTGGGGCAAATGACGGATCCGCCACTTGTACCTCGAAATCAGACAGCTGATACAAAAGTCATGTATATAGAAAACCGTCTTCTCAACCAATCGGAGCATCTTGTACAAAACAGACCGTTGGCTTCATCAATGGGAGTCCTGTATATAGCGAACTGCCTGCTCAACTAATCAGAGCACCCTGTACAAACGAGTCATCGACTTCACCAAATGAAGTCCTGTATATAGCAAACTGTTAGCTCAATCGATCAAAGCGCCCTGTACAAATCAAACATCAGCTCGCCAACCGGAGCCTTGTATATAGCAAAATGTAAAACTTCACCAACAAAGCAATTTGCAGCACCACAAACCTCGTCACCAACGTTCCGCCAATCAATGGCTGCAACTTAGCCTCGCAGTCAAGAGCATCTCTTGGGCATACTTTTATTTCATTTGCTATTACTCTGAATGTTTTAACATTTTTTTCGTGCAGCTTTAGGCACGATTACGGTCTTAATCAATCACTCCCAAACGGAGATTACTTTGCATTTCAGTGCAAAGCTCTCCCAATAAGCGGAGATGTGCTTTACTAATCAAGCTCTCCCAACAAGCGGATACATTTCTCATTGCAAAGCTCTCCTAACAAGCGGGGACACATTTTACCAATCAAGCTCTCCCAACAAGCGGAGATAATTTTTAAATGCTCCGACAGCTGCGGAATGGTACACAACCCGACTAACAAATCGAGTCAAGATGAAGTATCCCACCATCCCAATCCCAAATAACGGCTCGCCGGCGGCCAGTCATCATCATTCTTGCATCACTTACATCGCATCTAAATATATGTTGCATTACAATATATTGGCATGCGTGTATTTTATTCATTTTGCAGGAACAAGCACCGCAATGTGAAACTTTTTCTTAGCAGCAGACCAAACTACAACGCTATGGGGACAGTCAACCCAGTAGTGGGCCTAAGATCCCAGCTCAAGATGATCAGTGAAACTCAAAATTTCGAATCATTCAAATCAGGCCGCAAAATTGAAGTTACCATGTGCGACCGATCTTCCGCCTCGCCGTATCGTCATAACACGATACTGGGGCAATTCCTGCGAGTGCCGCTTCCCCAAAGTCCCTACTCCATAACTACATAAGGCCAGATCCTCGTTAAGCCCGAGGTATGTAAGCAATTTAAAGCCAGAATTCGGCCCCAATATTCCTAAATCTTTCTATATTCTTCCTCAACTCAATCCTGCAAATTCACCATCTCTATTTCCTACAATACCTGCTTAAAAGTCGGGACAAAATTTGCTTTGGTTCAATTTTCTTGTCCGAAAACTCTTTCATCGTCTCCGGTCAAAGAGGGGTAGCTGTTGACGGCCATTTTTTTTAAATGCAAATCCACTAGGCAAGATGCTTAGGGCTCGTTTTTATAATTATATAAAGAAAAAACAAAATGTCGTATGGTATTACAAAATGTAGTGTAATAAAATTTGAAAGTACATATCTCCTATTACCATGATTAAACTCAACCATGGTAGTACATGCTCGACTATGAAAAGGCTACTTATAGAAACTAGCCATAAGAATATATCATCTTGAAGATTCCCTGCTATGCACATACACTGCCCATCCTTCACAGCATCATTGTAGTCCTTTGCCAATTGTTCAAGTCAGATAGTCATCACTTCAGCTATTTAATACACGAAAGTGTTGAGATTTGCCAAAAGGTTCCACTGTTGCCATTGTATTTCCATTGTTGTATACTGCTCATCCCTATCCCATAACCTGCTTATTTTGCATGTTAATAACATATGCATACCTACCTTTTCATAGAGCCAAATAACATCAGCTGCACTGTCAAAACAGTCGTATTCCAGCAAATTTTGCGCGTCGCTTGAGTAGCACCTTTTGTTCACAATTTCGTGTGCTTTCCAGCTAACAGTCGATGAGATTGCGACATGATACCAATACTAGATTGTTGATTTAATGAAATGCATTTTGTTCTTATTCTGCAATGCATACATTGTACCCATATTTTGGATCCCCAAGTCAGTACTTCGTGAGATTATCCAAAACAAATAACCGGGCAGCCAACATCTATGTTTCCTTGTTATTAGTGCTGCTGCTGTTGGGCATATTGTTTGTGCCATGCTATCCATCCCTATAGACTATTGAAAATCCAGCATTCTATTTTTATATGTTCAGTCCAAGACAAGGCTGTCCATTTCCAGTCCATCCTTATTCAATGTTGATTCAAAGCTCGTTTCCATGCTTGTTCCTATCATTGACACTCCCTCAAGGGAATGAGCATCAAGTGCTAATACCACCCATTGAGTTCGTATCAAATGATAGATAATGGGCACAGTAACAATTCCTGCAATAAAGAACACGAGGTTAGTATAAAAAAGGACCCCCATGCTTTCCTCCATAAGGATTTGAGCATGGTGATCACGAATGTGACCTCCAGAGAACTCCTTCCCTTTTGCTGACCTCTCCTCTCCCCCTCCTAGCTTTATTCTACTTCTTTGCAACTCGTATTCTCAAATAAGGGAATTGCAACTTGTCATTGTTAACGATCCTCTTCCCTCCTGTATCTAGCTGTGCAAAGGAATTACATTGTACAGGTCCAATGTCAAGTGCGTAATTGGCTAGGTGATCCGCGAGTTTGTTACCCTCCCTGAATATATGTGATACTCTACCAATACATATTTGTAGTAGTGCCCTTATTTCCTCCACATATTCCATAATACCCCAAGGAATACTCCACCTCCCTTTGATAACATTCACCAATAGCATTGAATGTGTTTGTAACCAGATGTGAGAGAGGTGGTTTTGATAGCAATACCTCAGTGCTTCAAGGATTGTTAGTGTCTCTGCTTCATTGTTGGTTGTTTAAGTGATCTACTGCCCATGTGCATGCATTACATCTCCCATATTATCCCTCAAACAAAAGCCAATTGCACTCCTGCCCGGATTTCCTCTAGTTGCCCCATCTGTGTTTACCTTTATCCAACCTTCCATCGGCAATTCCCAAAGTACCTTGTTGACCTTTAGTCTTGGTGTATATTTTTCCATCATTTGTAGCAGCTCTGGCCATTTATGAGGGACATGTTTTATACCTGGTTTTCTAATTTTGACAAGAGCTTGCAACGTCGATGATACTTGGTATATCACTCTACTCACAGTGACCATTTCCCCATGTTTGTAGTTGTTCCTTCTTTTCCATAGTTCCCACACGATTATAGAAGGTAAGGCCTGGAACACATGTTTTAATCTCGCTATTACCTGGATTTTCCAGCATTTGACGATTGCTTGGTGTATGTTCAATTCATCAAAAGATAAGCCTGCATGTGAGAAGAAGTAAGCCCAAGTCCTCCTGGCAGCAAGTGATTTACAGAATACATGTGCTATTGATTCATCCTGTGGATTTACACAACACAAACATCTCAAGGTTATCACATATCCCATCCTAGGCAATGTTGGGATGTCTTCTCCTTCGCAGATATTCCCACGATGACTTCACAGTAAAATCACCCTTTGTTTCCAGCATCCACACTTGTTTGTCCAGTATATTATGCACCACTGGAGATTTAATATTCTCAATAATGTGATTCGCATAGTCAGCTGGCAGATTATTCCTCAACAGCTCTCCTCATCCCATGCTCCCTCACTAACCACCTCTCGAACATTATTTACATCTTCATTTATCGGTAATTGTGGAGGGATGTTGAAGTAAAGAGCCCCTAGACCAGTCCAATTAGTATACCAGAACAATGAAGAACCCATTTTTGGTTTCCATAAAATTTGGTGTTATATTATATCCCTGCATTGCAACATCTTTTTCCAGACTTGAGATCCATTTCTCCAAGGTACAATCACAACGTTCAATTTCTTGCAATATTTTTGGCTAATGAAGGAACTCCACAAAGTAGGTTTAGTTCTAAAGTTCTACCATAGTTTGGCAAAATAATTGTTTGGATACGTCATGTAATGACCTAAAACCTACTCCCCCTTCTTCAACAGGCAGACATAAATGCTTCCATGAAGCTCAGTATCTACTCTTTCCACCAATAGAACTGCTCCAAAAAAATTGAGCAAACATCTTATGTAACTTTTCTGTAAAATATTTGGGAGGATTAACTGCTAAAAGAAGATGAATTGGAATACCACAGTACTATGCCCAGCCTTTCTAGTACTGTGGACATAAGCCTTGCAATACCTTTCTAGTACTGCTGACGCTATCATAAGCTTTTGCATATCGAGCTTTATCACAGTACTAGGCCCAGCCTTTGTCCTTAATCTAATATTAGTGATAATCTCTAGCGTCAGCAGTACATTTTCAACACTACTTCTGCCCTTCACAAAGCCGGCTTGTTCATTGGAATCAAATTAGGAAGCAAGTCGACTAGCCTTTCATGAATGACTCTTGAAAATATCTTATTAATGAAATTACTTAGGCTAATTGGCCTCATATCACTGAAAGTTAAGACTTCTTTTCGTTTTTGGTAACATGACTAAATTTGTATGAGTTACAAATCTAGGAAGCTCGTACCCATTAAAGAAAGCATGCACCTTGTCAAAAACATCATCGCCAATAATCTCCCAGCGAGCATGATAGAAACTCCCATTAAAACTATCCGGACCTCCTGCTGTCTCCATTGAGTCCTAATGAGTGGTGATTTTACCACTCATTCTAGTCTTTTTTCTTTAGATTTTGTGTCCTTTAATTATAATATGAGGTTGTTTATGGTGTGTATTGCCAGATTTTAAGGTAAATGATGCCACGAAGAGAGTTGAATTCAAGTGCAATGGAATTGAGCAAAAACAAGTACAAAAGTGCAAAATCCTTCAGTGATTCCGCATCTGCGGAACACTGTCCGCATATGTGACCTCGCATCTGCTAGCTGGAACGCTGCATCTGCGGAGTTAAGCTTCATTCACTGGGACCGCATCTGCGGCAAAATTCCGCACCTACAGAGTTGCTGGTGCGATTATTTTGTCCGCATATGCGGAGAAGTGGAATTCCATATGGGCTCGCACCTGCGATAGCTTATCCGCATCTGCGGAGTCGCACTTATGCCACAATGTCCGCATCTGCGGAGTAGGCAAATCCCCTGAGTTCACGCATCTGCGATTGAAGGCCCGCATTGGCGGAGCCGCACCTGTAAGGATCTTTCCGTAGGTGCGGTCAACGGGCTTGTGACCTGGGCAGTATTAACATTTCACATTTTCTCAACTCCAAACCCACAAATACATGACCTAGCTCATTTTTGGGATATCTTGGAATATGTTTGGCTTATTTTCAGTCCATATACTAGAGAAAACAAGTTTTGGAAGCTAGGATTTTTGCACACACACTTGGGTCTTGAAAATTTGAAGCTTTTGGTTGAGAATTCCTTACTCCTTTATGCTCATTTCTTCATTTTCTTGCTTTATATTGTATATCTAAGTGTGTAGTATTTATTTCCAACACTTGAATCTTGTTTATAAAAATATTCATATTTAAAGTGTAGATCAAATACCTTGTTGTGCTTATGTATTGAACGATTTTTATTTATTATGAAGCGAGTTGTTGTTTCTTTAATTATTCTTGTTCTTAAATATTTCCAAAGGGATTAGCTAACCCTAGGACTCACCCATTTACTTCGGATTAATTTTAAAAAAAATAATTCGGGGTTGGGAAAGATTAATTAACAAAAACTTGAGGCGTTAACCCTCACTTTATAGATTCTACCTAGGAATAGGAATGAACTACTTGTAGCCATATTCGGGTGTGCTTAATCTCTTAATTATTCTAGGGATAATTCAATTAGGAAGACTTGTTAGTCTTCGAGAGAAGCTAATATAGAATTATTATCCGAGGCTAATAAATTATAAACTCATTCATATTTATAAAATTGTAAAATATATTGGATTGTTACTTGAGTGTAATTCCCGATGTACCCATGCTTGTAGCCATTGATCATTTTACTTGCTTTCTAGGTTAGTTTATGTTTTCGCATTTAGCTATAATAGTTTCTCAACAACCATTCTAAGTGTTTGGCATTGCATAATAAGTGATAATTCTCTTACATTCCTAATCGTCTATATATTGTTCTCTGTGGGATTCGACCCCGACTCATAGTTGGGTAAATTATATTGCATGCGACCGTGTCCATTTACTTTTTAGTAGTAGATTTGGACGTCATCAAGTCCCCTTACTGCCTGTTGCACTTCTTCTTTTGTAGGTTGTCTTATTAAATCATATTTCTGCACCCCTTCTACTAACCGAGGTACATGATCAAGAATACCAAAGGAAGTTGGTACTGAGTCTTCCCGAAATTGATCCTGGATGTATTTCACAGCTTCGTCTGTCATTGCGTCGTTACCTTCTAGCCATTGCCCCATCAATTTTTGATGGTATAAACAGTTAACCGCTTTCTTCTTCCATTAATTTGGGCGTGAAAAAATTTAGTATTCCTGTCGCCATCTTGAAACCAGTTCATTCTTGCTTTTTGTTTCCAAAACTGTTCCTCTAAATGAAGATAGCGAATGAAATCATCTTATACTTTCTATTGTCTTTCTCTGTTGTATGATATAGGGTGTAGCTCAAACTGAGTTTCATGAATAATAACCAATTCCTCAAGACTTGCTATCTTTTGGAAAATATTACCATACGTTTCCCTACTCCAGTGTGATAATGCTTTCTTCAGTTTTTTTAACTTGTACTTAAACAAGACGAAAGTATTTCCAAGAAAGTCTGCCTGCCAGTTCTCTTTGACCACATCGCGGAATGTTTCATGTGTTGTCCAGAACTTTAAGAATTTAAAGGACTTCTTTATTGGCATAGGATTGAGATCACATGATAGAAGCATTGGGCAATGGTCAGATCCCATCTTAGACAAGTGTGTTATCTCGATCCCAGGCAACAGTTGCTGAAATTCTAAGTTGGCCAAACATCTATCAAATCGTTTAAAGATACAATCAGTATCTGTTCTACTGTTCCACCATGTGAAAATACTACCCTTGAATCCCAAGTCTAGTAGATTACAATAGTTAATACAGTGCCTGAAATCCTCCACCTCATTCATTGATACCGGCTGCCCACCAAATATTTCCTCCCCATCAACAATTACATTAAAATCTCCTGCCACAAGCCATGGGACAACCATGCCTTGAGCTAGTGCATACAATGTATCCAAAAGTTCAATCATCTATATTGCAACACATTCTGCATACACTAAGGTTACTATAAACTCCTTTTGAGAATTAGAATTTATTAACCTTAGTGTCAGTTGCCGCTCCAAATCATATACAACATAAATCACATAATCTTCTTCAACAAAGGTCCAAATCTTGTTTGAGACATTTACAAAAGCATGATGCATTCACAGTTGTCTCCTATAAGATTCTAATTTGTTAGCATTTTGCATTGGCTCCATGAAACCTATAAACTAAAATTTGTATTGCTTGTGCATTGTAACAAGCCTTTCAAAGGCATTCTTAGTGTTGACTGATCTAATAATCCATATCATAGCATGCATGACTAATTAATGGATTTAGATAGCGCCCTCCTTGTTAGTACTATTTTTATAAATAATTTATAAAAATTAATTGCAATAATTAGTAGTATTTATCAATTATAATTTTTACTACATTTTATTGAAATAATTAAGTTTATTTAAATTAATTTTAAAAGGGGTAAAGACTAAAAGACTACAATTGCAATTCCTTAACTAATTACAAATTGGCTATTAGTTAAATTATTTTAGCCCAAATACAACGCCCAATCCGAAATTGTCCAAACCAAATACCCATCTCATTTGACACCTTGGCAATCCGCACCAAACCATTTGAACCAATTAAAGCACTCCATGTCATCCATCTTCATCACTCACAAAATAAACATAAATCATCCTGGCCGTCCATTTTTATGATCAACGGACCATAATTTTTCCTCTATTTTCTCTTTAATTTTTCAAGCACCCAGAGATTTAATCTCAATCATTGGATCACAAGGATCCAACATCCATCAAAATTTCCCATAAAAATTATTTAAACCCAAATTTCTAGACCGTTCATCTCAAAGATAAACAGCTAAGATCCCATCTCCCTAACTTAAGCTTAGAGACACCCCCAAATCTCCCAAAATCCTAATCATTCTTCATCTCACTCGGCCCCCTCTCGTTCCCTTTCCCCTCTCTTTTCTCTCAAACATTGCACAAATTAGTGTAGGGTCAAATCTATAAGAGATTTCATCTCTTATGCCTTCTGAATCCAAGAATATCGCTATTATTTTCCCTTTTGCTCACTTAATCTGAGCCATCAGAGACTAACCTCCCAAGCTTGAAACACCATTCTGTCTTTGCTTTCAAATCAAACTCAATAGTCAAATCGTTTCGTCTCTAGGCCATGAAATTTGAGACCAAATTTCCATTCTCATTGATAGATATTCAAAACCCCAAATCCAAAAACCCTAGACCAAATTGTGCAAGGTTCAAATCTCTGGGACCCTCCTCCGTTTTGTTAAATCTACGGCATGCATGAGAATATCTCAGAATCTAATCATTGTTATTCAAGTTCTAGAGGTCATACCCAGTGACCTCTGGGCATTGAAGCTTTAGCCTAAAGTTCTTGCCTTCAACGGTCTACTTCTCTCCTCTCAGGTAAAAATCCTTACTGATTTTCACCTTTGTCTCTTAGGTTTCCACTCGATTTTGCTTACATCAACTGGTAATCATCATCTTCCATTATCCAATTTTGAATCCTCTGAAACCCTAGAGCCTTCAATAGCCACTATAAATAGAAGACTTTAATGTTCTCACATAACAACACGGGCCAATCACCTAACACTGAAAAAAGACACACACACAAATACTAAGAATTTTAGGATTCCAAGCCTTAGGTTTTCTTATTGTTTTCTTTTCTTTTGCTAAGTATTGTCGCTGGTTCAAACGTGAGGTTTCTGGGGTCTTAAGCCACTGAAAAGAGCTCTCGTTTGGTCCGCTGCTCTCAAAAAGGTCAGCACATCTCTCGTTGTTCTCTTTTGTTCATCTCCTTTAAATGCTACAAATATATTAGTTATATTCTGAGTATTACAGTCGTTTTATGATGTTCAGTATGTTAATGCTTTGTTCTGTTAGTTTAATGGCTACTTGTGATTATTTGTGTCAAGACCCCAAATTTTTTCCGTAGGATGTTGTGACGACACCTAGTCTCTAAGACTAGGTAAGCCTAACAACATGCGTAAACATTAAATAAAACATAAAATCTCAAAACTTTAGCAACTACGTAAATAAATCTGTAACTCAATATGTACAACTCCTAAAACCTGGTGAAATGTAAGTTACAAGCTCTAAACAACAGTACTAAACAATTCCTATACATCACTGTTTATAGTAGTGTAATGAAATAAGGAAAATCAGGATAGAAGGGGACTCCGAGGCCTGCGGGTGCGGGCAGGTGTACCTTGAGGTCTCCAAAGAAAACTCAACTTGCTAATGTCTGGACTAATAAGAAGTACCTGGATCTGTACAACACATGTGCAGGAGCGTAGTATGAGTACACCACAACGGTACCCAGTAAGTGCCAAGCCAAACCTTAGTAGAGTAGTGATGAGGTCAGGTCAAGGCCCTACTGGAGATAATTAGAAACAAGGCGAAAGATATAACGATATATTGACAACGACAAAGGAAATGAAACAATAAGGAATTTATGAAAAGTTAACAGCACAAAATCAAGACAGTTTATAGAACACGGAAGGAAACAAGGATTTACACGTTAAGGAAACAAACAACCAAGATAAATACAACAAATTGAGAAATATCAACAAGGACCACTACCGATGTACCGCCTCGTAGTCCCAAATCATAAAACGTTACTCACAGGTTTTCTTATATCACCGTAGGAGCCTTTATATTTAGTTTTAAAAATCATTTTTTCCGAAATAGCACCCCCCGTTTTAGCCCACCTTTTCACACCGCATGGCTTCTAATAGTTCCCCTACTAGACACTCATATCAAGCTCACCTTATCTTACCGCATGCGTTTTAACACCCAGACCTTATACTACCACATGGGTACATCACTACGTATCACAATTCGCACCTCAAGTACCCAATATCACAACTTGCCAGAAAAGCCAGCAATAACAAAATATCACAATAAGGAACCCACGACTCAACCATAATGTACACAAAGTCTCAACAATATCAACCGGAGAGTAACTTAATAATATGATATTTCACAACTTACACTTTGCCTCAATAGAAACCACGGCCTTTGCAACTCATTACCAAACTCAACAACAAGATATTCCAAGAATAACAATTTCAAGTGAATAATCCAACAATTAAATAATGAATACCGAATAAAAGAAAACAAGTAATTCAACTATACATGTAAGACAAGTTGCAAAAGAGATAAGACAAGTAGACATGTGAAATTAGACTAAATATGGTGACTATAACATGTTAAAGTAACTCAATTAAAGCATGAAAGGAACTATGTAGCCAATAACCGGAATTCCAACATTTAGCCCATGTACACACTCGTCACCTTGCGTACACGACCTTCACATATCACAATCATCACAACAATACAAAATCCTGAGGGGAATTTCCCCTCACAAGGTTAGATAAGCCACTTACCTCAAACCGCGCTAAATCAATCAACAAGAAGGCCTTTCCCTCGATTTTCCAATTTCGAACGGCTCGATTCTAGACAAAATAATTTCATACTATAAATATAACTATAAAACACTAATTTAAATAATGAAATTACGATCTTTGCAAAGAATTGAAAAATTGACCCAAAAAGTTAACCTGAGCCCGCATCTCGGAACCGGACCAAGATTATAAACTCCGAACCCCCATTCGATACTGAGTCCAGCCATACAAGAATTATCCAAATCCCATATCATTTTGCCTTTCAAAACCCAAAAACTTAGACTAAGAAGTTCTAGAACTTTTTCCCAATTATTCCAACTCCAATCCTTAATTACATGATAATAACAATGATAGATTAGTGTAATTTAACCGAAATCGAGTTAAGAATCCTTACCCCAACAATTCCCTTGAAAATCCCTCGAAATTGCATCTGCCAGCGAGCTCCCACAATCCCAAAATGTAATATGAAATCAAACCCTCGAATCTCCCATTTTCTACCCAGCGAATTCGCTTCTGCGGGCCTTACTCCCGCATCTGCGGCTCCGCACCTGTGGAATTTCCATCACAGGTGCGGTCATTACTTATTCCTCACTCTCTGCTTCTGTGAGCAAAGGGTCACACCTACACGTGTGCACCTGCGATGAAAAGTGTCGCACCTGCGACCACTGTCGCCTCTGTGATTCTTCCCATCGCAGAAGCGAAGCCGCTTCTGCGGAACATTTTCCGCTTCTGTGTCACCAGTTGGGCATGCCCAGTTCCATATCTGTGACCAAGTGCTCGCTTTTGCGATCCCGCACCTACGGCCAATCCCTCCGCATGTGCGAAGACACCAGAACTACCAACCTTTAGCAAAAACTCAGCAAGTCCAAATTGATCTGATTTCCATCCGATTCACACCCGGGGCCCCCGGGACCCCGTCTGAATATACCAACAAGTTCAAAAACACATAGCGGACCTACTCGAGGCCTAAAATCATATCAAACAATGTAAATTCTATGAATCGCAACCCAAATTCCATCCTAAGCAATTATGAACTTTCGAATTCTGAAACGAATGTTAATTCATATCAAAACATATCTGATTGACCTCATATTTTGCACACAAGTCATAATTGACATTTTGGACCTATTACAACTTCCTTAATCGGGATCTGAACCCGATATCAGTACACTCCCAGTAAAACTTCCCAAATTCCTCCAATTTTCAACTTTCGCCAAATCAAGTTGAAAGGACTTACGGACCTCCAAATCAACACCCGGACACACTCCTAAGAACAAAATTACCATACGGAGCTATCGAAACCATCAAAACTCCATTCAGGAGTCATCGTCATACAAGTCAAACAAGGGTCAACGCCTACGTTTAAACTTTCAACTTAGGGACTATATGTCCCATTTCACTCTGAAACTCACCCGAAACCAAAACCAAATACCCCGGCAAGTTACATAACGAAAATATAGCATAGAGGAATCATAAATTAGGAGATCGGGCTAAAATACTCAAAATGACTGGCCGAGTCGATACATCTTCCCCCTCTTAAAATAAACGTTCGTCCTCGAACTTGTATAGAGACATACTTGAAGTGGTGAAAAGATGAGGATAAGGGCTACGCATATCATATTCGGTCTCCCAAGTCGCCTCCTCGACTGGCTTACCCCTTCACTGAACCTTCACTAAAGCAATGCTCTTCGACCTCAACTTTCGAACCTGCTTGTCCAAAATGGTCACCGACTCCTCAACATAAGACAAATCCTTGTCCAACTGGACTGAGCTGAAGTCTAACATATGTGATGGATCGCCGTGATACTTTCGGAGCATAGAAATATGGAATACTGGATGAACGGCAGCTAGACTAGGTGGTAGTGCAAGCCTGTTGGCCACCTCTCCAATCCTCTCAAGTATCTCAAATGGTCTGATATACCTAGGGCTCAACTTTCCCTTCTTCCCGAACCTCATAACACCCTTCATAGGCGAAACCCGGAGCAAAACCCACTCCCTAACCATGAACGCATCGTCCCGAACCTTCCAATCTGTAAAACTTTTCTGTCTAGATTGGGCTATACGAAGACGATCCTGAATCCATTTAACCTTTTCCAAAGCATCATGAACCAATTATGTACCCAATAGCCTAGCCTCGCCCGGGTCAAACCAACCCACTAAAGACCGACACTATCTACCATACAAAGCCTCATACGGGGCCATCTGAATGCTAGATTAGTAGCTGTTATTATAGGCAAACTCCGCAAGCGTCAAGAACAGATCCCAAGAAGCCCCAAACTCCATCACCCAAGCACGGAGCATTTCCTCCAATATCTGAATAGTGCACTCGAACTGCCCGTCCGTCTAAGGGTGAAATATTGTGCTCAACTCAACTCGTGTACCTAACTCATGTTGTACCCCGGTCAGAGATGATGGATACCGGCACGCTGTGAAGCCTCACAATCTCGTGAATATAAACTCAAGCCAGCTGCTTAAAAGAATAAGTCGTCACCTCTGGAATAAAATGAGCCGACTTGGTCAATCTATCCACAATCACCCAAAATGCATCGAACTTCCTCAGAGTCCATAGGAGCCCAACAACAAAATCCATAGTAATCCGCTCCCATTTCCACTCTGGAATCTCTAGCTTCTGAAGCAATCCACCTGGCCGCTGATGCTCATACTTCACCTGCTAACAGTTTAGGCATCGATCTACATACTACACTATGTCCTTCTAAATTCTCCTCCACCATTAATGCTGCCTCAAGTCCTGATACATATTCGCAGCACCTGGATGAATGGAGTACCTTGAGTTGTGAGCCCCCTGGAGAATCAACTCGCGCAAACCATCTACATTAGGCACACATAGCCTGCCCTACATCTGTAATACACCGTCATCTCCAATAGTGACTTCATTGGCATCATCGTGTTGAACCGTGTCCTTAAGGACAAGCAGATAAAGGTCGTCATAATAATGCTCTCTGAGACGATAATGACGAGATGATAGAGAAACCACACAAGCCAAAACTAGACCCAGCTCAGAAACATCAGTCTAACAAACTGGTTGGCCAAGGCCTTTAACATCCAATGCTAATGGCCTCTCCGCTGCTAGTAGATATGCTAAATTGCAATCTCTCCGCCTTACGACTCAAGGCATCGGCCACCACATTGGCCTTCCCGGGATGATATAAAATAGTGATATCATAGTTCTAAGCAACTCTAACAACCTCCGCTAAATGTCCTCTTTCAAAATAGAACGCCAATATCACAAGGGGAAACACCATGGAAGCAACAAGTAACAATCAATGATATCCAAATGCCAAGTTAAAACATAACAATTTTTAAAATACAAAAATAATATATATTTTTGGTTGGGAGATCATTAGCACCGATATACCACCGTGTTTTTAGCACGGAGTCTAATCACGCCCAATCGGCTAGGCCATCTCTCCAAGTACAATGTGGTTTGACATATGATGCGAAAAAAGGTGTTACCAAGAGTAGTACCGCCATGTGCACAACATGGAATCCGATCTCCACCCGATCAGCTAGGCCGCCTTCCCATATATGCCGTGTGGATTGGCTTTCCAATTCACAGCTAATATCAATCTCATCTCAATTAAGGGGAATAATCACAATCTACCCCTACACTGACACGTGTAGTTTCAGGTGTGGGCCTTATGACCCACCCTTCTTCGGTTTCCTAATGATACTCCCAAAAACATTTTTGTTTTTGCACACAAAGGTAGCATAGATACAAATGTATTAACCTCATCATCTTTCATATCATATATAGTTCATTAGTACTTTCAACCATTCACAATATAATTATTTTCTCGGCTCTATTGGCCATACGTAAGATTCTTCTTTCATGGCACGGTGGCCGTGTTTCACATTTCACACTTTCATTTCTTTACTCTCAGGGATCATCAACATAAACATAAACATAAACATATAGAATATTCCGAAAATCACAAATTTAAGTTCAGTAGTAATGAAGTCTTTAAATACATTAGATCCCTTTTCAAAGTATGGAGCACAATGACTTGTAATCACAACACAAGTTAAAAATCATAAGCGAGTAATACACCGTCTCTTTTTGAATACTTCTTCACAAAAGAGCAATACACAATTTCAACTTTTGAGTACGCAAGAACTCAAATCATATTGGAAATATTTATAAATGAGGGCATAGTGATTTACGATTTAAACACGACTTCAAATCAAATGCACTAGCTACAACAACCATGGCCACGTTTTATATCTCCCTTTAGTTTATTCACTTTCAAGTATATTTATAGGTCATCACCAGTAAGAGCACTTGGGATCAAGGCCTTAAGAAAGATTATGAACAATAAGGGTCTTAGGCGCCTTGATTTTCCTTTCACAATTGGGCATAATGACTTGCAATTTAAACATGACTTGAAATTATACTATCTCGACAAAAGTTGATCACACTAGGATACTTTTCCGACGGAGAACACCATACGATAGGAGAATTTGGTGCACATTTTTAGTATATATCTTTCCACACAAGTTTATTCGGAATAGTCAAATATATAAGGAATAACTCGGAACATGAAAATTAGAAACTTTGGCTAACCATACTTGAAACTTATGGGAACATCATGGAATTCTATTCCAAGAGAGAAGTTTAGCCAATATACCCTGTTTGAGCTTTCCTTAACTTACTACAATGCCCCAACACATCTATCAATAGTAATCTATAGGAAGATAGCGAAAATCGGTTAATAATTAGAAGGATTCCCATGGTGTAACTCTCTTAGGAATTTTGTCAAATACCTATCATGCAAAAAAAGATTACAAGGCTCTACAATGGTAATCACTTCCTCCCTCAACCAATTTCAACAAGAAACTACCCAAAATGGTTCATTAACCATACATACTACAACCTATTGTCACATGCATGGCCTATTTCCAACCCCACAATATACTTGAACTCATAACCTCTTGCATGAAAGTTTAGGAGTAGGACTTACCCGGATAGATGATAATCTAGTGATTGGGTTCCATGATTCTTGAATATTGGTGCAAGATTGGATGATTAGAATGTTAGGTTTTCTCATTCTCTCTCTAAAATGCTCTTCTTACCTCTCTCTAAAATCATCAGAAATCTGCTTCAAAATTTGCCCCTAAGGCTATTTATCAAAATGGGGTCGGGTTATAAAAATAGGAAAATGGACCCTCCGAACTCAGGTCTGCGGTCGCAGAATGGACTGCATAACAGATATGCAGCCCGCAAAATGCGCCGCAAAAACGGTTCCAAGAACTGGGCTGGTCTTGACGTGTCTGCGACAGGTCTGCGGTCCGCAGACCACTTATGCGACCACATAATGGACCGCAGAATTGCCCAATGAAATTCCTCATCCTAAATCTGCGACGAAAAATGCGGACCACAAAATGGATATGCGATCGCATAAATGATCGCAAAACGTCCTTCAAATTTCAAAAAACTTTCTGCCCAACTCCGCGATGGATATGCTGCCCGCGGAGTGGTTCTGTGGTCGCCAACTTGACCGCATAACTGCATTCTTCTGCCAAAAAGTCCACCAACTTCTTCAACCCAAAAGATCTGTACCGCGGTGAGCAAACTCGCCGCGAAAATTAACTACTACCCCCGTTCACATTGCCCTACATCGGTACCACAAAACTTGAATTTCTTGGCAAAATTTTACGGGGCCTTACACTTGATCCCCTCGCTCGACATTACGTGGCCCAAAAATGCTACCAAATCAAGCCATAAGTCAAACTTTGAAAATTTTGCATATAACTTCTTTTATCTCAAGGTCTGGAGCACGATCTTCAAGTGCTGCTCATGATACTCCAGGCTCCGGAAGTACACTAGAATGTCGTCAATAAACACAATGAGGAATGAGTCAAGATAGGACTAAAGTACACTGTTCATCAAGTGCATTAATGCTGCTGGAGCATTGGTCAGCCCAAAAGATGTCACAAGGAACTCGAATGACCATACCGAGTCTTGAAGGCAGTCTTCGAGATATCTGCCTCCCGAATCTTTAACTGATGATAGCCTGAACGCAAGTCAATCTTGGAGAACACTCTGGCACCCTGTAGCTGATAAAATAGGTCATCAATGTGTGGTAATGGATACTTGTTCTTCACTATAACCTTGTTCAACTGGCGATAATTAATACACATGCGCATAGAACCATCATTCTTCTTTACAAACAAGACTGGCATCGACGTGCTGTACCGTGTCCTTAAGAACAAGCAAATGGGGGCCGTCATACTGACGCTCTCTGATACGCTCATACAAGGAAGACCGAGAAACCACGCAAGCAAGAACCCTATTAGGCTCTGAAATATCTAATCTCACGAACTGATTGGCCAAAGCCTGATTATACAATGCTAGAGGCCTCTCACCAACTGGAATATATGCAAGGCTACTCTTACTCTCAGTCTTTCTAGTCAAGCCATCAGCCACTACATTGGCCTTCCTGGGATGGTACATAATAGTGATATCATAGTCTTTCAATAGCTCTAACCACCTCTGTTATCTCAAGTTTTGGTCCTTTTGCTTAAATAAGTGTTGTAGACTCTGATAATCTGTGAATACCTCGCAAGACACGCCTACAAGATAATGTCTCCAAATCTTCAATGTGTGAACTATGGCTGCCAAGTCTAGATCACGAATATTGTAGTTCTTCTCATAGGGCTTCAGCTAGTGCGAAACATAAGCAATCACCCTACCCTTTTGTATCAAGACACACCCAATACCAATCTGCGATGCATAATAATAAATCGCATATGAACACGATGTTGAAGGCAAAACTAGAACTGGAGCTATGGTTAAGGTAGTCTTGAGCTTCTGAAAGCTCTCTTCACACTCTTTAGACCACCTGAATGAAGCATCCTTATGGGTTAATCTTATTAGAGGTGCAACAATGGACGAGAAACCCTCTATGAAGCAGCGATAATATCCGGCCAAACCAAGGAAACTCCGAATCTCAGTAGCTGAAGATGGTCTAGGACAACCCTGAACTGCCTCAATCTTCTTCGGATCTACCTTTATCCCCTCACTGGATACCACATGACCCAAAACTGCCACCGAATCAGGCCATAATTCACACATTGAGAATTTTGCAAACAACTTCTTCTCCCTCTATGCCTGGAGCACGATCCTCAAATGCTGCTCATGATCCTCCTGGCTGCGGTAGTACACCCAGATGTCGTCAATGAATACGATGACGAAAGAATCAAAATATGGCTGGAATACACTGTTCATCAGGTTCATGTATTCTGCTGGGGCATTGGTCAGCCCAAATGACTTTACTAGGAACTCGTAGTGACCATACGGAGTCCTGAAAGTAGTCTTCAAAATATTTAGATCCTGAATCTTTAGCTGATGATACCCTGACCTCAAATCAATTTTCGAGAACACTCTAGCACCTGAAGCTGGTCAAATAATTCATCTCGCCGCAGTTAATTGCCGGTGATGGCGGAAAAACAAGACTCTCATCTCTTTGATTGAGAGAACCACCTCTGCCCATCTCCCCCTTTTCCTTTTGTTATTACCGCCGCCGACAGAGCTCCGGTAGGCTGGTAGTGGCGATGCTACAACTGCTACACTTCTGTCACCCTCACCGAAAATTCCAAAAAAACAGATCTGGAAATAGCATATTTTGTTGGACGGATTTCGCCTCATGTTACCTCTTCGCTGTGTTTGATCTGCTTTATTTTGATCCTTGTTCTAGGTTTTTCTCCAGAGCTCTTGGCCAACAGAAATTCTGGCAGAGCTATGATGCAACTCCGGCAGACCCTCTCTCTTCTCCCTTTCTCGTTTGTTTATTTGTATACTATTAAGTGCATAGCTAGACTCTAAAAATGGTTCATTGGTTGGATTTGTGACTGATCTGGCCGGATTCGAATTTCCGGAGACCTCCATATTTTCCAGCGACTTTCTTGTTCTTCTCACTGCCTTCTTTGTAGGTTATTAGAAAAAATGAAAGAGGTTCCTACTTATTCACTTGCCAGAATCTGACCGGAAAAAACTTTCTCCGGCATTGTTCTCCATTGTAGCTGCCTGTAAATCGAAGAACTATATTCCCGCATCTGATTTCATTTCCAGTGATGGTTTATTGTTTCTCTAATAATTCTTATTAAAGTTGTGGGCTACATTAAAACTTCTTAGTAATTGTTGCTGAAATTTGGTTTGAGATGGGATCCCAAGTGGTTGGTTATTCGTCCTCACTACTGCTCGCTTCGTCTCGATTCCTTGTTGGAATTTCGCTCCACAATAGCTGCTGCTATGGATTTCCTGACCGTGTTGCTTTGATTGCGATTTCGACCATTTTGTTGGACCTTCAACGTTGTTGGTTTCTATTATTTCTGTTTCGCTGCTACGTGTTATTTGACATTGTATGTTTGTTTCTCGGATGGGTGTAATGTTGATTGAAAGATACCAAATCGTTCAGGGATTACTGTTATTGAAAAAACATTGTAAGGCCGATGAGAATAACTTTTTGAGGCCACGATGCCCAGAATGATCCTCGGATTGGGCCTGAAATAATAAGGCGATGATGATAAATATCGGAAAAGGAAAAAGACGAGAACACGAACCAACAACCTAGGTAGGCGCCACGGTTGGCCACCGGAGTTGCTACCGAGGCGGTTCCTGTTCTCATGTCTAGACGAATATCGAAAAATACATATCTGAGCCTCCTATATTATTTTTAAACCATTTTCCAAAAACTATTTTCCAAAACTATTTTCAAAAACAATTTCCCAGAAAATATTTTTCAAACTATTTTCAAACAATCTTTCAAAAAGACAAAAAAAATTTCAAATACTTTTTCAAGAACAATTTTCTAAAAAGAAAACATTTATAAACAAATATCATTTAAAAACATGTCATTTAATTCATTTTTACTTTATGTTATTTTACTAATAATTTCACTTCTCTTGTCTTGTGAGGTACTATCATACGGAGTTACTTTCATAAGATGACACTCGAAGATGAAAAGACAAATTCGCGTCAAGCTCCCCGCTTCACATCCCATATTCTAGGATGTATCCAAAATCATACAGTATAGTAAAATCGAAGAGAGTTATTGTGGTTTCTTGCTTTGATATTATCTACTTGCTAAACACTTAGGGTGAATTGCATCTAGTGAATAATCAGACTAGCTTGCAATATTGTATGTTGAGTAATTCTTAAAGTTTGTATGAGATGTTGAATATATTTTGTAGCATGGTTGATTAATTTAGAGTCAGTGTATACCTAACTAATTAAATAAATCATATACACAATAATGAAACATGTCATCTTCTTGTAAAGAATTATAATAATAATTTTGTCTTTGTCTTCAAATTATATGAATATATTTTCGAACCACTTTATGTATAAAATTATTCTTTAATTGACATATCTTAAGTAGGGAATTGTAATTGAACTATCATACCATTCTTTGAGAAACTTAGGCCTTGTAGTCATTCGGGTTTGGTATATGCAATTGTGTTCTAAGACCATGACTCAAAAATGGTCTTTAGTTGCTTATTGAATGATGACTCACTTTTTTTTAGCGCAAATACTTCTTCATATTGATACATAGTTTTCTATATCATAAACGTTTTTGACAATTTTTTCTTATACTAGATTCATTCTTTAATCATCAAGATTAGTTATTCTTTCCATCTTTTGCTAATCTTGTGGAGTAAATAATTCTTTTACATTTACCATTTTCCTTAAATGGTTAACCTTTGCACATACATTAAATTGCTTTCAAAGTGTATTCTTTAATTAATATTCATTTAGTCAATTTATAAATATTTCACTTATCACTACATTGTAACGACTTGACTGGTCGTTTTACTTTCTAGATCCACATTGTCCTAATTAAAACTCCTCGTATATGCTTTTACTCTTTTATGACTTGCGGGGATGGTTAGTTCGGGTTTGAAAATATTCGGGTTAAAATCGGAACACTTAATTCCTTAATAATGGCTTAAAATGGATAAGTTTGACTTGAGTCAATATTTTGAGTAAACGACCCCAAAATCGGGATTAGAAGGTTTCACAAGGTTCGTATGATGATTTTGCACTTGGGCGCGTGTTCGGATTGGGTTTCTGATGACCCGTGAGCGTTTCAGCGCTTAATGTTGAAAGTTGGCGCATTGGAGGTTTTTAAGTTCTTTAAGTTTGGTTTGGAGTAGGTTTTGGTGATATCGAGGTCCATTTGGGATTTCGAGCCCGGAAATAGTTTTGTATGACGAGTTAAGATTTGCACGCAAAATTTGACGACATTCCGAGTTGATTTGATAGGAATCGGACGCGCGGAAGTATTTTTAAAATGTTTTGAGTTTCATAACTTGATTCATGCATTTGGGTGTCTGATTCATATTTCTATATATATTTCAGAGTTCCGATCAAACGAGCAGGGTCCGTATTATGTTACTGGATGTGTGAGTATGATTGGAAGGGGTCCTGGGGGTCCCGGATGCGAAACGGATAAGAATCAGACTCGAGAATTTTGCATGGGGGACTGCTGGTGCTCTAGTTCTTGTTCTTTAACACTTGCGTGATTTTGGCCACCGGTGTGAGCTCGTAGAAGTGAGCCTGTGATCACAGAAGCGGCCTGGGGTGACTAGCCAGTGGTCACAGAAGCGGAGTAGGAATCACATCTGCGAACTCGCAGGTGCGAGGAAGGCGATCTCAGAAGCGGAAGGGTGCCAGCCAGCTTGGGTTCGCAGGTGTTACCCTTTTTCCGCAGAAGTGAGGCTTTGCTCGCAGAAGCGATAATAGCAGGCCTGGGCAAGTTCAGCACCTGCGAATAATTATTCGCATAAGCGGAGATGCAGGTGCGACTGTGTTGTCGCAGGTGCGAAAATCGCTGAGGCAGTGAGGTTCATTTAATTCGGACTTAGGCTCATTTTCCTCCCTATTTTCACTTAGAGAGGTCTACTTGGGAGCTCTTGTAGAGGGGCTTTTCGTCTATCATCGTGAGGTAAGTAATTTCTACGTAATGTGAGTTTAATACGTGGATTTGGGGTAGATCCTTAACTTATAAATTGTAAAAATTATGGGTTTAGTTGAAAAACCTAGGCTTTGATAGAAATGGGATTTTACCATGAAATTGGTTATGGAATTGAGTGAAAATTACATATTTGAGTTCGTGAGGCTGTGGGTAATGATTATCTTCGAAAATTTCCAGAATATGGGCACGTGAGCTCGGGAGTGAATTTTTAGAATCTTCTAAATTGGGCTGGGGAATTCCTCTAATAGATAGATTATGAGATTTTGAGCATATATTGGTTAATTCTTATAATATTTTGCTAGTTTCGGATTGTTCGGCACCAACTTGAGGCTTTGGAGTGAATTTGTGGACCGGAAGTGAGCTTCGGAGCGAGGTAAGTCTCTTGCCTAATCTTGTAAGAAGCAACTCATCCCCTAAGGTGTATTTTGTTGGGTATTTCTTGTGTGGAGAGCTACGCACGCAATAGGTGATGAGAGTCCGTGCGTAGCTATATTTCATGAAATGTCCGGGTAGACTTAGATCCACACGATGTTTTTAATTATATTGTTATGATTATCTTGCATATTGGCTGTCTTGAATAGAGCTGAGACTAGGGATTTAAAATTTTGATTATCAATGTAGCCTTTTCTTTGGAAACTTTGAGGAACAATTAATACCTATGAAAAATCCATGTCCTCTCGCGTCGCAAGTACTTTCGCGAGCGAGGAAAATATCTCTACTCTAATGGGATCGGGTTGTTCGCCTCGGTAGTATAATAACACTATTCTTATGGGATCAGGCCGTTCCCCTCGATAATGTCATATTCTTAAAGGATCAGGCAGTTCGCCTCGGCAGTATCATATTCTTATGGGATCGTATCGTTCGCCTCGGTAGTACTACTGTTCTTATGGGATCGGGACATTCGCCTCGGTAGTACAACTGTTCTTATGGGATCGGGTTGTTCGCCTTCATAGTACCATTATTCTTATGGGATCAGGCCGTTCGGCTGGGCAACTTCGTGCTTAATAATCGAAACGGGTTTCGGATTGAATAATTGAGTTAGTAACTTCACTGACAGATATGAGATGTTGATGATGTGTTACGGGGTACTGCTGTTCTTATTGTAATTTCTTTTTATTTAATTCATTGATGCCTGTTGTTTGCTCACCATGTCTACTTTATGCACATTTATTATTATTATTGATATCTAGTAAGTGTCAAGTCGATCCTTCGTCACTACTTCTTTGAGGTTAGACTAGATACTTACTGAGTACATGTTGTTCTTCATACTCACACTACACTTCTGTACTGATGTGCAGGTACTGAGGCAGGCTCCACCAGTGGTCACGCGGGCGCGTAGCCAATCTATTACGGAGACTTAGGGGTGAGCTGCTTGCCTTGCTACGATTCGCAACACCGGAGTCTCCTTGTATATTATTTACTATTTCTATCTATTACTTTCAGAGAGTAGTCTTAGTGGTTTGTATATTTCTTAGATTGCTCATGTACTTGTGGCGCCGGGTTTTGGGAATTTGTAGCACTTTTGTACTGTTGTACTCGTCACTTCTATCGTAGTAGACTATATATATTTTTATGTTGAAACTTTTTTTAAAAGACTTATCACCATTGCATAAAATTGGTGTAATTAATATATGTTAAAAAAGGTTAAATAAATGGTAGATTCGCTTGTGTGCTTACCTAGCGGTGGCATTAGATGCAGTCTCGACCTAGTACGGAATTAAGTCGTGACATACACATTATCTTATACTCTCATTCCTTTAACAACTTCTTGTACTTTTTCATTCATATTAAATAAAATTCTTTCATATCCTATTCATTAAATTAAAGTGCAAGATATAGTGTTCGTGCATCCTTTAACCTTGTCTTGAATTATTTATCATACTTTATCATACTTGTAAGGTGATTCCGGGTGAGATACTCGTGACGCAGCATAGGCTCTTGGTGATGGACGTTGGTATTATGTTGAAGAAGAGGAAAAGGTCTACTCGAGGAAGACCGAGAATCAGGTGGGGAGCCTTAACTAAGGATAAAGCCCAAGCGTTGGAGGGGCGGTTATTGGCTCTGGGAGCTTGGAGGAGCAGCGGTGATGCGAGCACTATGTGGTCAGCGACAGCAGACTGTATTAGGGAGGCTGCGAGAGAGGTGTTAGGGGTCTCGACGGGCGTCTCTGGTGGGCACAAAGGAGAATGGTGGTGGAATGAAGTGGTCCAAGGTAAAGTTGAAGCAAAGAAGGCGGCGTACCTGAAGTTAGTGGGGAGCATAAGTGAAGAGGAGAGGCGAGTGTGCATGGAGAGGTATAGGGCAGCTAGGAAGGAGGCTAAGCTGGCGGTCACAGAGGCTAAGACTGCGGGTTATGGTCGTATGTACGAGGAATTGGGGAAAAAAGGTGGGGAGAAGAAGTTATTCCGGCTGGCTAAGTTGAGGGAGAGGAAGGCTCGAGATTTGGACCAAGTGAGATGTATAAAGGACGAAGATGGTAGAGTATTGATGGAAGATGCCCAGATTAAGAGGAGATGGCAGACTTACTTTCATAAACTTCTGAATGAAGAAGGGGATCGGGATATTGTGCTAGGCGAATTGGAGCATTCCGAGAGTCAC
>AWOL01S0024986.1:96915-131336 GCA_000715115.1 Nicotiana otophora
CGGTTAAGTCCACCAACACAGCGGAGCAGTATGCTCAATTGTATATCAAAGAAATAGTCAGGTTGCATGGCACCCCAGTTTCCATCATTTCTGATCGGGGAGCACAATTCACTGCTAATTTGTGGAAGAAATTTCAGCAAGGTTTGGGTACTCAGGTGAATCTCAATACAGCCTTTCACCCGCAAACTGACGGGCAGGCAGAGTGGACTATTTAAACGCTTGAGGATATGTTGCGCGCTTGTGTTCTGGACTTCAAAGGTAGCTGGGATGATTATTTACCACTCATAGAATTTGCATACAACAATAGCTATCATGCTAGCATTGAAATGGCACCGTTCGAGGCTTTATATGGTAGGAGATGTAGATCTCCCATTGAGTGGTTCAAAACTGGGGAAGAAGAGTTGATAGGGCCAGACATCGTGCATCAGGCTATGGAAAAAGTTAAAATCATTAAGGAGCGGTTAAAGACTGCTCAAAGTTGTCAGAAATCCTATTCAGATGTTCGTCGTAGGGATTTGGAGTTCAAAGAAAATGATTGGGTATTCTTAAAAGTTTCCCCCATGAAAGGGGTAATGCGATTTGTTAAGAAAGGGAAATTGAGCCCGAGGTATGTCGGACCGTACAAAATCATTCAGAGGATCGGTGAGGTTGCATACGAGCTTGAGCTACCACCTGAGATGTCATTAGTACACCCGGTGTTTCATGTGTCTATGTTAAGGAAAGTAGTTGGAGATCCGACAACCATTATTCCGGTTGAGACTATTGAGGTAAATGAAGAATTGACTTATGAAGAGATTCCAGTTTCTATTATTGATCGGCAAGTCCGAAAGTTGAGAAACAAAGAAATTGCATCCGTGAAAGTGCTATGGCGAAACCAACAGGTTGAAGAGGCTACTTGGGAGGCTGAGGAAGAAATAAAGAAAATGAATCCTTATTTATTTGAATGACCATGTATTTATAAAGTTGTGATCTAGGAAAATTATAAGACTTACTTTTTATCATGCATATGTTGTTCAGATGTGTTTCTGGGGCTATCTAACAGGTGGATAGGCCTAATTACAAAGGAAACTCTGGCGAAATTTTTGAAAATTTAGGGAGTTAGTTAAATTTTGGGTTGCTGCTGTGTGGTATGAAAGACTAAGTTGCATAAGATGTTAATAACAGAATTTGACCCCCATTCGAGAACGAATGATCCTAAGCGGGGGAGAATGTAATACCCCGAAAAATTTCAAAGTACTTAAGTGTAAGGCCTGGTAAAAGTTGCAAAGAAAATAATGTTTTATGGTGCCGGACTAGGCTTACGTGTTTGAGGGTTATAGAAATTCTTCGCGGCTCGCAAGCTCGCCGCGACTCGGACTTTTTGGGTTGAATTCACGAGAATGAAAAGGAAAAGTTTTGGCAGAAAAATGTAATTCTGCGGTCTATTATGCGACCGCAGAATCACTCTGCGGACTGCATAATGGCCACAAAAGTGAGCAGGAGAAGGGCAAGTTCGGGGAAATTATGCGATCGATTATGCGACTGCATAACTATTTTGTGGTGCATTATGGGATCGCATAACAGTTATGCAGACCGCATAGTGAACACATACACAGACAGATTTTGGCCAACTTTGGACACAAATATGCGACCGATATGCGGTCCGCATAACCATTATGCGGTCGCATATGCGACCGAAAACCCTATTCCGGAGCTTCATTTTTGGGTT
Source organism: Nicotiana otophora (assembly GCA_000715115.1). NCBI lineage: Eukaryota > Viridiplantae > Streptophyta > Magnoliopsida > Solanales > Solanaceae > Nicotiana > Nicotiana otophora. The sequence continues at coordinate 98,624 of AWOL01S0024986.1, forward strand.
TCTAAAACCCAACCCTACTTCGTTAAATACATATTTTGGGCCATTTTTGAGAGATAATCTGACATTTTAGAGTGAGAGAGGGTGCCCTAGAGTGAGAAGGTGTTCTCCAATAATTGTTCTTCAATTCTTGCCCAAGTTTTGGAAGATTGAGAAGGGAAACCCACTAGGTCCTCATCCTAGAGGTAAGATTCTACACCCTAACCCGCAATTTCGAATTTTGTGTAAAAATGGATAACAAGAAAGATAATTTCTGGGCAAGAGGGTTGGTTATTGTACATGCATGTGTTATCAAGGGGTGTAGAAAGATTGTTGAGCTAAACATGGTAAAGGTTGGGTTGTGGGATGATGGAATCCTCCATAAAAGGATATTGAAACCTTAATGCACATCTAGTGTTTGATAAAATGCTCAAATGAGCTAGAACCATGATCATCTTCCTAATTTTGGTTTAATTTGTTATATTTCTAAAATAGATTGAAGTTGCTAAGAATTTCGGAATATTTAGAGTGTAAGGAAGCTCAAGTGAGGTATGTTGGCTAAACTCTTCTTTAAGAGTTGGAATTCTCATTATCCTTGTGAGTTCCGAGATGTTGATTATAAATTGCGTATTCCAATCAGCTTTGTGATGAAGATATATGTTCAATTTGTATTGCAAATGCTCTTATCATATTGCATTATAAATTGAGGATGTGTCCCAAACTATGGATTACGTATCCACATGTTATAATTTCTAGTCGTGATTTATGTGAAAGGTATTATGCCAAGTTGTGTAGAGATTGAGATTGTGATACACCTCTACCAGCATACATTGGGGTGAGACAGCATGACCGCTTTGTGTGGGGATTATGGTAAAGAGATCGTCATTGTGATATACCTCCACCCGCATATATATTGGGGTGAGGTGGCATGACCGCTTTGTGTAGGAATTATTATATTGTGGGATTGCACCTCCACCCGCTTACATTGGGGTGAGGCGGTACGACCGCTTTGTCTATAGTTTTGTTATTGTTGTGGCACCACCACCTACATACATTGGGGTGAGGCGGCATAACCGCTTCGTGTAAGTTCTTAGTATTGTGGTTATATATCCACCCACATACATTGGGGTGAGGCGGCAGGGCCGCTTGATTAGAGTTGTGGTATTGTACGTACACCTCCACCTACATACATCGGGTGAGGCGGCGGGGCCGCTTTGTGTTAAGATGGTTACATAGGACCTCATCTTAAATCCTATAAATGTTGTTTATAGCTTTTAATAAGCTTGCTATGGTTGAGACAGGTATCTATATTATTCTATTGCCGTACTAGTTCATCATAATTATCTTGTATTTCTAAATTCTTAAATTGGTGTTTAGTTTTCATACTAGTACTATTCGACGGTACTAACGTCCCTTTTGTCGGGGGCGCTGCATCTTTAAATGGATGCAGGTGGTTCCACAGCAGGAGACATTAATCAGTGATAGTAGTACACCTTTTTCCCAGCTAACTTGGTGAGCTCCACTTCATCCCGGGGTCATGTATCTTTTGATCTTTATGTATTATGGTTGAGGTATAGTCGGGGCCTTATTGCCGGCATTATCATTGTACTCTTCTTTATCCATAGAGGCTCTGTAGACATAGTGTGGATTGTGTATTGGTGTTGGAGAAAGACAAACTATGTTATATTGTGGTTATATTACTTGTCCATTTGAGACTTTTAAAAATGATGAAACTATTGTTAAGAAATTGGTAATTGCAGATATGACCACTTTATTGTTTAATTAAGGAAAACTTATATTCTCTTTAATCATGAATGAGTTTGAGTAGAAGGAATCTAATAGGCTTGCTCGTTCGGGTTCACTCGATTGAGCGCCGGTCGCGCTCCTCGATTTTGGGGCGTGACAATTTTACTTTCCTGTTAGCTCTCCAAAATGGAACGGTGCCCAGCCCTATACTAGAAATGCTCTTATATGGAACAGTACACAGCCTGTCATTTTACTTTCCTATCAGCGCTCCTAAACGGAACGGTACCTAGCTCCATCTAAGAATGCTCCTATATGGAACGGTACACATACCCGTTATTTTACTTTGCTGTTCAATGCTTCTATACGGAATAATAACTACAAAGCCCATCTAACATTCAAGTGCTTCGATATCGCATCAGAACGGTAACAAAAACCGTCTAACATTCGATGCTCCGATAGTGTTCCAAACGGCAACTACAAAGCCTGTTTTACATTCAGTTCTCTCTATCAAAAAACACAAAAATTGATTGATTCAAAAATTAAAAAAATGAAATGAAAATCTAAACAAATATATATTTTCCTTCCACCTTTCCTGAACGACGCTTGACCTGATTCTCATTTCAACGAGATACGTAGGCAACCTTCAGGTTCGTTCTCTTTTTTTTTAAATGACAAAAAAAAATTAATTAAGTCGAAAATTCAAAAATTTGGTTATAAGTAAAAATCCAAAACAAGGGGAACCATTCCTCGAGTTTGGTCATAGTTATCAAAAATCAAAAAACAAAAGATGAGGAAAATCATAAAATATTGACACGGTTGGTACCAACACAGTTAGGAGTGTGCATGAGAAAGAACAAATGTTAATTGGTAAGATGGAGATGATCAACTTTGGGTAAACCATAGACTCTTGTGGTACCTCTCAATTATACCTTTGTGACACTTGAAAAATTTTCATGCTTACAGTTAGGGTAAGAACATAACCGACCTTATCGTTTCATGTGCATTGTGTGGTGAGCTTTAGATTTAAAATTTATTGCATTGTATTGTAGATCTAGAACTTGGCACGAATGTCTGTTGAGGCGAAATCCTGAGTAACGCTTGGTTTGGAAAAGGATAGTAGCCTTCTTTGACCCATTTGAGCCTTTCTAGCCTACCAAATTACATATGTTGACGACCAATTTTGACCCCCCTTTTTAAAATTAATTTATTCACGCTTAACAATTTACAATAAATATTTTAAAAGTATTTTTCTATTAATGAATATCTATTTTTATAAATTAATTAAGTACTAGTTTCAAAATTAATCACATAGTACTAATATTGTGTAATTACAAATGTATTTACAATTATAAAAGTAACTTTTGTATATACATTACATATGTTTTATAATTTGACAAAATTACTCTTTAATTTTCAATGAATTAGGTTACTATGTTAATATTTTAAAATTAGTGATATAAATATGTGTCATTTATAGATAATTAATTAAAATAACTAGTAACATATAGCAATTATAATTTTACCATATTTTATTGAAATGTTTAAGCTTATTTAAATTAATTTTAAGAGGGTTTAAACTAAAAGACTACCATTGCAATTCCTTCATTAAAAATGAAGTGGCTATTCCATAAATTAAAACCAGCCCAAGTCAAAATTAACCCAGTCCAAACACCCTATCCCTTTCCAACTTGGCAATCCATGCCATCCTCATTGAACCGACGAGAGAACGCCACGTCACCCGCTAATCCTACTCACAAAACAAACCCAAGTAATCTAACCCGTTGATTCTAATCATCAACGATCACAAATTATCCCTACTTTCTGACCCACTATTGGAAATTATCTCAGCCGTTGGATCACACAGATCCAACGGTCCCCGTAATTTTCTGTAATTTATTTTCCAAAATATGTAATGCCCCAATTTATTAGGGCCATTGATCAAATTATCCAACAACCCAGATCCCTTCCCTCAACTTTAACCTCACAGATGCCCAATACCCTCAGAAACCCCAATTATTTCCTCTTTAAACCTCCGTCCTTCTTTCCCCTTCTTCTCTCTTCTCTCATCTGCCCTAAACTCCATTAATCAACAGACCTTGCACAAGTTAGTCCAAGGTCATGAAATCAACCTCAAATCGTCTTGTATGTCCTCCATATCCAAGATTCTCACTGAATCTTTTCATCACCAGAAATCAAATCTCCCAATTCGAAACCCTAACCCTCGGAGATGAAGCATCAAATCACTATTGACCTTTCAAATCCATGGCATGCATGGATATTCCTTTTGTTCCTACACTCCTGGTCCTATCGTTCTTTCCATTTTTCCCCATTCGATTTCAAAACCCTAGTCGAAGAAATCTGACCAAAAGAGTGAAACTTGAAACTCGCCTGATATCTTTTTTCGTTCTTTCAAATAAAAGTGATCAGGAGGTGTTAGCTGACTTCATCATCAATATTCGACACCCAAAGGTCAAAGGCAATGACCTATTAGGGTTCTGACCGATGGTTTCTTGTGCTTCAACGTTCATCCTCTCATATCTCTCCACTCAGGTAAACTCAAACACTGATTTCCCCCATGTTCTCTCTGATTTTACCCGACTATGCTCACATCATCAACTAAATCGTCACTCTCCACTATCTTAATTTGAAATCTGAAACTCTAGAGACATTGAATGCCATTATAAAAGGAGGCTTCAATATTCTCACCTAAGATATACACACCAATGACCTAGCACTGAACAAACTAAGCACAAAAACACTAAGCACATTAGGGTTTCTAGTCTTAGCTTTTCTTACTGTCTTCCTCTCTTTGCCGAGTTGTTTGCTGGTTCAAGCTTGAAGTTTCCTCGGATCTCTGAGCAACAAAAGAAATCTGTTTGGTCTGTTTCCCTTAAGAAGGTCAGTACCTTTCTCTCCATTTTCTTTTGTTTATCTCTCTGAATGATTTAGATATGTCGATGTTAAGTTTCGTATATGATAATTATGCTGTATGTGTTTGACATGTTTGACAGTTATGTTTTGTTAGTGTATCAATCTTTTATGATTATCTTGTTCTGTTATGATTCCTTAAGTGATAATCGATTAAATCATAAACGGTAATTATTGATCTTTGTTTTTAGTTCTCCCACAGTCTCTATGCCTAAATTCTTACATGTTTATGTCTAATACAAACCTCGCAGTTCTCACTGACTTATAGTGGAGTCATCTCTGTTTATTGTACTTTTGTAATTTTATGAGTTTTTGGAAGCTAAGTTTACTACCTGATAGTTATTGCTAAAATGAAACTTGAACTTGTTCAAGACTTGCATCTCCTTGCCTCTTAACCTTGAGCCTAAACTTGAAGTGTCTTTGCTTGTGTTTGTCCAACTATTTCACTGAGTTATCATTATAGTCTTGTACCTTGTTTTAGCTATCATTATTGTTGAACCAATCATGCTCATCTGAACTTCATGCATTTCCCTTGATTGATGATTCTGCTGAGATTGTATCTTGTTTCTCTACACCTTATTTGCTTTATGGTTGATTTCATTACATGTTAGCCTTAACTGATATGCTGCTGAAAATCCAATATGCCCATATCACTTAAATAAGTTGAAAGAATTAAAGGTGTTTAGATGCTTCTCTTCCTTGTATCTGTGTCCCCTAACTCTGAGGGTAATTTCTGGGTTATCACTATGGCTTTCTCATGATCATGCTCAACTGTTGTATGCATAGGAAACTATCTTATTTGCATCAAGCTGTTTTATTCTCATGAATCTTTACTGTATGTACATTCTATAAGGTTAAACTGTTTTCCTCTTCTCATTGTAAGTCATGATTTGTTTGGATAAAGTCAACTAATAACTGTTGCATAACTAAGTTTGTTTGTTCCATAGTCTATTGAGATCTTCACACATATATGCAATACATCCCTGTCCTTAATCTCTTTGAGCCTCTGCTGAGTTTCTGTAAAGTCTGAATTTATCTATCATTAGCTTAACTTCCATGAAAGTAGGATTTAGACGTACTGTTATAGTAAATTAATAGTTTTAAATGAAACATGGTCATCCCATACTTACATGCTAAACTAGACTTATGTTTAAATTAAATTTGTTTTGATACAATGTTTACATCTCCTTTCTTCACTTACATGATCAACTTGGTTCTGTAATGTGTAAAGCTTCTCTCCCTATATGAGATCACTATCTTATTTACCTTGCCTATGAACAGTTGACTGAATGTTGCTAGTCTCCTTGCTTAACTCTGTAACACTATGTTCTGCTTTGAGTGATGCTTAGTTCACATCTTTACTGTTAACCTGAAGTTGAACTTGACTCTCAAACCTTATGAAGCTCCTTTGTTGATATTATCTAAACGCATTGACTTGCTAATACTGTTAGAAGCATGGCTCTGTTGTGACTTTAGGAGTCCCATATTTGAACCTATGAAATTGTAATCATGATAAGAGTTTAATCCCATGACTTTGATAACCTTTCTGTGGCAATAGCTGACCATAACTGTTGTTTTGAATCTGCCGTGATGTCTTTAAGGTGCCAAGTAATATTATCAATGCTTGTTTGAATATGTTATGCCTTAGTGATTCATGCCTGCAATGGTGGTTATGAAACCTCTTTGTATCTATGTGTATTCTGAACTCAACCCCTCCCCTTTCAGGTTTGCTTGATATGTGGTTCCCTATTCAGTATTAATAATAATTTGTATTCTATAGTGTTATTTTCATTAAGATAAAAGTATATATGTTATGGTAGGTAATACTTTAGTATTTAGTTCACATTGGAAGGGCCTCATTGGCACTTAAACCCATAAGGAAAATATGTCGTTAGTGATTAAGGGTATTTGGGAGCGGAGTTCGACTCTAGGTTGGACTGCCCTCCCCGACACAAGCGTTGCCCTGGGCCTTGAGTCCCTTGAAAACTTTGAAGTGTCGGGGAATCCAAAGGGAGTTTTGACCTCGAGTGGGGTTCCCTCCTTAACTCTTAATTCATTGACACATTCAGTTCTTTAAGTGTTTAGTGTTTAATGTCAAAGAAAGGTTTCCAATGTAAATTATTTGCTAAGTAAAGCCACCACATTAATATATAATTTCCTCTACCATATTAACCTTATTCTTGCTTCAATTATCTGTTTGTGTATTTGTCATGTGCATCAAAGTATATTTTGTAGTTAGAATATGTTAAATATACTGGATACATGTCTAATGACCTTCTTATTTTTGACATGTACCTCTATTTGGGCCTCTAAGTTCTTGATGAACTCATGTCCAATTCCATCTCTATTGCACCGTGTTTAGGAGTCCAAAGTCAGCTGTGTTCACTCTTCTTTACTGCTGGGCCTATCTTCTTGAGGCCCAATCCTAGAATCTAGTCCTCTTTCCCTCAACTCCTTTATCATAGTTATTGTTTCGTTAATTTAGATTACTGCTTCTACTAGTTTAATGTTAGTTGTATTTGTTATGTCTCTATTGTTGTTTGATCTCTCATGTATATAACACTCAGGTAATATAACACATGTTTTTTCTTTTAAACTAGTAGAGACATAACAAATACAACTTCTTTCCTTAAACAATATAGGACTAAAAGGGAAAATTAGCTAATAGTAGATCCTTAGTTCGCTAGTTATAAACTGCTCGCTAATTATTATGTTTTGCGCTCACCCTTCTTTCCTTCAAAGACTTTGAAATCCAGAACTTAGTGAACATCAGCTCTATCTCAAAAGGAAAAATTAGATTTCATCTTCTTTTTTTCAAAAGGAAAATCAGAACTTCAAAGTTGTCGCCCATAAGGAAGTTTTGATAAATGACCCCTTCTTTGAAAACCCTCTGAATCTAAGGTAATTTTAGGCTCCCTCTGTTACAGACATCCCTTTAAGTATTATGTGAATAATCATCCGCCAAAGCAAAGTATTTTCATAATTCAATCCTATTTTATAAACTTACAAAATCCAGACCATTTATTTACCAATTTTAAAACTCTTTTAACATTTCTTATGAACCCCTTCATAAACTCATATCTCTTAGGACTTCACATTCTTTCTATCAATATCATACTTAGGCATACAATAAGCAGCTTTCCTTATTAATTAATTAAAGCATTTTATAAATAATTGATCCCAAACTTAGTCTAAATCGTATGGAGCTACCTCGGGTAGATTTAAGGGGTGTCTAACACCTTTCACTTAGAAGAACAAGATTGCTTACCCATAATCTCACCGGTTGGCAGACCAACAAGAACATAACTTAGTAATTAAATAGGTATCCCAGTATACCTTTAAATATTAGGTGGCGACTCTCTTTCATCAACAAAAGAGAAACCACAAGTTGAATCTTGTCTTGACTAGTGCAATAGGGTGCAACAACGTGGTGACTCTGCTGGGGATTGTTACACTTAGGTTATGACCTTAGCAGATTTAGACTAATTTGGCTTCTAGATTTATATGTACTTTGCTTTGATTATGATCGAAGTTGCAATTACATGCTTACATGCCTTATTTGCTCTTCACAATTATCTGCTCGCTCTGCTATATTGCTGCTACACCCTTACTTGTTAATGCTTTATATATACTGTCATCATATCTCTTCCAATCCAGTCTCGGTCGTGCACTATCACACACAATGGCATGCGAGGGTTGTCTTTTACACTCCTTCGAACTTTGTTTTCAAAACTCTCTAGTTTCACAGAATGGCTTTGTCGGGTCAACTGACATAACTTCTCGTAGTTCTTAGTCCAATTCAAAAGTAGAAAACACTCTACTCTAGTAAAATATGTCATACTGCATAAAACCTAGGTGAGTTGGTCCCAGGCACCAACACACAATTAGGAAAACCACCCTGATATCAACCGTCCATGCACCCAGCGACATAATTTTTGTGGAAAGACAAACAAACCTGACAAGACACTTATGCATCCGAAGAAAATACTTACCCAAATATTTTTCTTCTACCCACCTCGAAAAATGGAAATCAACCAAATCATCCCTGAAATTAGCATGGTAATGGGAGCACAACAAAAGCTAAAACAGTGGTGGAAGAATATTCCTCGCGAACACGGAGACGAAGTTCGGACGCACCTGGGAGTATTAACTTCATTGATGAACATCTAGGTAGACAAAGTGCTCACTCGCCTGTTGATAGAATTTTGGGATCCAGCTAAAGTGGTATTCAAATTTGTCGATTGTGAGTTGGTACTGACATTGGAGGAAGTCATAAATTTTATAAAGTTGCCACTCAACGGAAGAAAGCCAGTGCTGCCAGTTACTATGCCCAATTATCAGTTCTTAGATGCTCTAAGTCTTACCAACAACAGTAGTCTTAGAAGTATCGAGGATGGATGGGTGAGCCTCGACCAGATGTTCGACAGGTTCGGGCACCGAGAAAGCTACGAGTGGTATTCAGGGGAGTTCCAAAGTGACCAGGCAACATGGGAGAGCCTAAGGCCTATCACTTTCGCAATGACACTACTATGATTATTGGGTTTCCCACAGCGAAGGGGTCGTATCAACATCAACCTGTTGAAGCCCAAAGTCAACCAAAAAGTCAAACCCAAGCCCACACCTTGGAATTCGACAAAACTCACAAAATCCAACAACCCATTCAATTATGAGTCCAACTATACTAGTTTCACTCAAATCCGACTACGAATCGATGTTCAAAACTCAAATATTCACTTTATGAAAGTTTAGACAAAAACCCCCAATTTCTCTCCTGAAGTCATCAATCAAATGCCAAAAAATGAAGATACATACATAAAATATAATCAAAACCAAGTAGAAAATATTTACCCCAATCCATGTAGTGAAAATTGCATCCAACATCACCCAAATCCGAGCTCCATGGCTCAAAATATGATAAAATGACCAAGACCTTCGAAATAGAATACTTTATGCACTATTCCAAAGGTGCCCTTCGTGATCGTAATCACAAACCTCACGATCGCGATTGCAAATTTTTCCTAGACAATTTTTACCCTATGTGATCGTGGCCATATCCATGCATTCCCGATAAAGTAACTTCCATTAACCCTTTCCCAAGCTCTTCTCAGACAGCCAGTAGTGTATCTACCCTAGCTTTTTGCACAAAATTCCAAATGATAAATGGTTTGATTTTCAAAAAACTAGACATAAAGGGCTACAACTTTTATTTTCGGATCATTGCCAAATTCCTTATAGACTGAAAGATATAAGCTTTCAAAGTCGGGTCAATAACATCAGAATTTTCTTCTATGCGATCGCATAAAGGCTTCGGCAATCGTGATTCACAAGTCCATTTTTCTTATTTTACTCTCCGCAATCGCGACCAATTCCACACAATCGTAATGTACACCCCTGTTGCCAAAAATCAGCAGCTAAACATGGCCTAGAATTGGTGCGAAACCATCCCGAAACTCACCCGAGCCATTTGAAACCCCGTCCGAACATACCATCAAGTCCCAAAAATATAACACGAAGTTGTTGGAGGCCTCAAATCACACATAACAACATCAAAACCATGAATTGTTGATCAAGATCAATCTCTTAAGTTCATACACTTCAAACTTCGAACCAAGCGTCCGATGCAAGCCTAACCAATCTAGAATGAACCCAAATTTTGCATATAAGCTCCAAATGACATATTGAACCAATTCCAACTTCCGGAACAACAATTTGAACCCGATAACATCGAAGTCAACTCTCGTTCAAACTTATGAACATTCCAAACCTTCACATTTTAACTTTCACCAATTAGTATCGAAAACCTTCTAGAAACATCAAAATGCAAATCCGGGCATATGCCCAAGTCCAAAATCACCTCCGGACCTAACAGAACCATCAAAACTCCGATCCGAGGTCAAATACTCAAAAGTCGAACTTGGTCAACTCTTCCAACTTAAAGCTTCCTAGTTGAGAATCATTCTTCCAAACTAATTCTGAATCACCCGAAAACTGAAAACGACGATACACATAAGTCATACTATATCATACGGAGTTACTCATGCCCTCAAACCACCGAGCGAAGTCCAAATGCTCAAAATGATCGGTCGGTCATTACATCCTCCCCCACTTAAACATACGTTCGTCCTTGAATGTGCCAAGAGTCGTTCTAAAGACATAAAATCTCCATGTAATCTTACCATGAACGTACTCGGGGGTGATCCCACGTCACCCCTATTCATAATAGCCTGACAACACAAAATAACTGAAGATCCTTAATTCAACCTTAGTACGTAAGCCTTTGAACCCAATTTCCAACATCCGCAATCCTTACAAGAACCGAATCTCGTACGTACACACTGTATAAGTCTGAACAAGCTATATCAAGCCACAACCATGACCCAAGATGAAATCGCATGATATACCACACATCTCGCATACTCGTAGCAATAATTTCTGATCATAGTAACTGCTCGAAATAAACCCGATACCGGTAGTAAACCTCATATCAAATAAAACCTCCTTAAAAATCTTCGTACACTGCCGATGATGAAAAAAACACGCAGAAACTCATAACCACTCATTATATCAACTAGTCACGGAGCTCTCTCTTTCGTCCGACAAGAACCAAAGACAAATCCTAAGTTGACTTTCGATATTATTCTTCCAAACATACCGTAATCAAATCCGATAGTACCCATTCTAGGTCCAATGACCTTATCTCATCAAACATAACTATTCTATTGATATGCCACACCAATACAACCTAAAGCCACAACCGTACAATATGTACACCAATAAGAAATAATTCAAATGTACTCAAACATGGTGAGTGGCTCATATGAGAGAACCGTGCCGCAAGATCAACATATGCCGACACAAACGCAATGATACGAACCATTACACATAGTAGAACCGAAACAAATGAATCTAACTCAAAAGATCATATCTCAACATAACTCCGTTATAAAACGTGACCCCATCCAAACACCGATCCTATGAAACACCTCAAGCCACAATGCTCAAAATCAACAATCACACGCAATTCGACATCAAGTACATGAAGTGCATGACCATAATCATGGAGAAGAGAATAAAAAAATATACCACAGCCCGAAAAAATCATAACCAAGGCGCAATCAACCATTCAACACCCCAATAACCATCTCGCTCAAATTCCGCTACAAGGCCCAAACAAAACCACATCATGTGTGCATATAACCAACAAATCACAACCCCTCATAGCATAGAAGAGTAGCACATAGAACATATCAGTACACGAACAAGTTCAACTCGAACCGAATGCCATACCCCTCAACACTAACAGTTTTGAGTCAACAAATCTGACCCGGTGTAGAATACACATCCTCATTAGGCCTACCAATGGGCTCCCAAATCAACTATGATCATCCCCAAATGGATAAATGGCCCTCCAAAAGTTCACAATGACCTAACCTTAGCACGTACTACCATCTAGATAACTTTGGCCACATCTTCATAGTCCGGATCCCCGACATAATCTGCTTCTGAGAACTCCCAATCTCCAAATCCATAGTAAACATGAATCACCATAGCCGATCCTAACTCTACCACTCGAATAACACATCTTTCATACATAATCATCCCCACGTGAAATACTTCTATAATTCATCCATGCCACATAGAAAAATTTGAACATCAGCAATCGATCAACTAGGCGAGTACCGCAATAACAATGAAGCATCTGTAAGTCAAAACTCAGTGCGCCTTCTGAAGTACGCACCCTTCTCAGGCAATACTAAGTAGTAATAGCATTTATCTAGTCATCTGAAACCGTCCATATTGTCTAAGAATTCATGACCTTCCCTTCAAAAATGAACTGTGACTTTGCACATGCAAATCTCAATCCTACACGACGCACCGCATCGATCAGACTATCATATGGAAACACGAGAACCACATTATGTACCCTGAGTCACCAGCAGAATACATACTCAATTAGCTAGAAACCTTCTACTTGATCCCATCCAGGAGAAAATCACAGTACGCAACATACTCCCCATGCCGGTAGAAATTATACATCTCAACCTGTGGTAGAAATCATCAAGAACTCTACGAAATCCATATGCACGTAACCAAGCCATCAGAATTGAATACGTCTAACTCAACCAAGTCACGCAGGTCGCCAATCCCAAGAGTATTGCCACAAAAATACCTGTAGAGACTCACCACATCATAAGTACCCAAAGAACCGATCACATCCATTACTGTGTTGATCCAACCTACTCCCAAGCTATCCTATTTCTCCAAGTTCCTTCTAAATTACCCTCAGGTTGACACTTCTCCTTGACAGAACACCATGATCCTTATCCAAAACTCACCACAAGAGATCCTAGCATAGCACCACGCCGCCCTAAAGCCCATAAGCTGATGTATTCCCTCTTAAGCACCCCAAAAGTACCACAACTGAGATACCCACTCTGAAGAGACCATCTGTGAATTTAAAACTATTCATTTTACCTTTTTGATACTGAAATGTAAAATCCATAGTGATAAAGAAATACCACAAGTCCCGGCATCATCCAATTCAAATCTCAGATCTTAGCCATATACAAATCTGAAAAATCCTCAAATGCCATTTATTAATTTTAAACTCTTTAGAACCTCCTCGAGAGTTATCCACTTTGCTCAAATCTCAACTGCACCGCCCAAACGGGCCAAACGACCTTTGTCCCATCAGCACAACAACACCCAAAGAAGTAACCCCACCTTAACGAAACCGAGCAAATTCCTACTCCATGCACACTACATCCTTCACGAATAATAACTCAATCATTCCATGATTCTCATATAGCCATAAAGTGTAATACACCATGCATTTAGAAATTTCCTTGCTTAAGTCATCCTCAAAGCCAATATCTGCAAGATAAACGATCCACAAGTATGCTTCCGGCCGAAACCAAAACAACACATAGCCATGCAATCATATCGTCGATAACAGGCTCCCCGACTTGGCTCAAAGCCATAGATCAAAACACTCGATAACGCATAATGCACATACTTTATTATTGCCATAATACCGCAGTGAGATTCAACTAAATCCTTCATAAGCTCATGTAACACAAACCATATAGTACCTCAATAATCTACTAAGCTCGCATTCATCCTCGTGACGGCCAGGTCACCTTTCACCACCAATCCAAACTCAAATCGCAACACATATAACCCACTGGTTGAAGGAAACTCTCCACATAACATTATAAGGATCACACTTCCATAGATTACACTGCAGGTGATAACCCACCTACTTAGCCTCAAACTGACATCTCCTTATACCGTTTCACAACCACAATTACTACGCAATCACTTAATCTTCCTAAGTCTGAACTCATTCGCAAAACATGCGAATCCACTTCGTCTCAAAACTGGACAACATGAAAGATCCCTTAACAAGATCATAACTCGTCCCATAACTGCGCATTAAATAGTACTCATCACATAGCCATCCAATCACTCACCGAGCCATAAATTCCACTTATAGGGATACTACCAGACAAATGTCCAAAAGCATATGGTTACACAACTGAAACTACTGAGCCTAAGTTGCGGTCCAAACCGGGCCTCATGTTCACCAGACTGGCCCATCATCATAGCAAAAAAAACACATCTCGTACCTCATCCATGGAATCTACAAGCCGTCGATGTATAGCTGAGACCGAGCGCCCACATACGCATACGAGTGAGTGGAAGAAAATCAAAAAGATACGCTTCAAGCTGAATCAGTACCGCACGATAAGGAAAGAAAGTGTGAAAGTTTATCCTAAATGCCTTGTAGCATTTAGAAGATAGGTATGGACGTCATCATACCGATCCGCAAGACTCTACTAGACACTTGCTCATGACTCATAGAACCTATGAACCTAGAGCTCTGATACCAACTTCTCATGACCCAAAATCTAACTAGTCGTGATGACATCTAACCCAACCCGTTAGGTAAGCCAATTAATAATAATCCAGTTCAAATGATATTTACTAAGAAAATAAGTGATGAAATAACTGAACTTTAATACAAAAATCCCAAGGATTGGTAGTATAAATCATAAGCTTCTAAGATTTAGAGTTTACAATGCTAGTATGAAATAAATACATCATTTGTTTGAAATGTACATAAACATATTTTTATAAATCTAAAGCTACCATGAACAAGAGGCAGCTACAACCGAAATGTAGGTTCATCTTCAAAGCCAGCTCCTTCCATACACAGCAATATCAGCCCCAAAATATGCACGCAATGTGCAGATGGGTGGTATGAGTACCACCGACCCCATGTACTCAATAAGTAACAAACGTAACCTTAGGTTGACATGAGTGACGAGCTTGAACAATAGTCAGAGTCCAACACCAACAACTATGAATAATTCGTAACAATATAATGAAAACTGTACAAATGATACTCAGCTCATTCACAGTTATGGAAAATAGGCCTGCTTCTCAGATATAACAATAAAAACCCAAATCTTTCATCGAAATCACCAAAAAAATAAGTATATCAGAAAACTATGATCTTTCCCAAAAACTTTCAACAACAGATAAGATGTTTCATTATCAGATGGCATGAGGAAAGTACATCTCTATGCCTACATGTCAATGTGCATGTGAAATCATGAATGTCACAATACCGTACAGCATGAGGAAATGCATCTCTATGCCTACATGCCAAGTATGCATGTCAAATGTAATGCAACACAATGATAAACTCATGTACTCATGATCTCGAAGCAGTCAACCTCACTCAACACGCTCAATCACTCAGTCCTCCAAGTCACTCAGTCCTCCTAATCACTCAGTCCTTCCAGTCACTCAGTCCTCCCAATCACTCGGCACTCTCACTTGGCACTCATACTAAGTTGGTACATGCACTCACTGCTGGTATGTCATACTCCGGAGGGGCGGATCCTGCCCAAGCGCTAATATAAGCCAACATGGCATGAATCAATAAAACATGCTGCAGCGAGCAACCCAATCCCATAAATATCACTCATAATTAGGCCCTCTACCTCACTCAATCACCATCCTCTCCAGTCTCTCGGCCTCACAAATCTCATGCCAATCAGCCCAACAATGATAATATGATATGAAAACAAATGATAATAGAAAGTAAGATATGATGTGCAAATGAATGAATATGACTGAGTATGCAATTGCAATTTAAGCAAATAACTCAATAGCAGAAATGACCTTAGTGAGTCCTAACAGAATAAGCATATAGCCTAAACATAGTTTCTAACATGGATCACAGCTCAATTACTCTAGCACATAGAAATTTCATGGATAGAAACAAGGTTATGTAACTACACAATACCACATAAACAATCGAGTCATAATTCACACGGTGCATGCCCACATGCCCATCACCTAGCATGTGCGTCACCTCAACACCAAACACATAGCACGTGTATTTAGGGGTTCATACCCTCAACACCACGTTTAGAAGTATTACTTACCTCGTATAAGCCAAATCTAATACCGAACAAGCCAATAATACTCTGGAAATGTCATCTCGTGTGTACCGACATCCGAACGGCTCAAAACTAGCCACATGCCAACGGATGCAAACCCAATCGATAAAGGTGGAATCTTTAATCAAACTCCAAAGTGAACCAAAAATTCAAACCCAGGCCCGCACCTTTGAACCCGACAAAACTCACAAAATCCGACAACCCATTCAATTACGAGTCCAACCATACTAGCTTCACTCAAATCCGACTCTGAATCGATGTTCAAAACTCAAAAATTCACTTTATTAAAGTTTAGACAAAACCCCCAATTTCTCTCTTAAAATCATCAATCAAATGTAAAAAATGAATATAGATTCATGAAATATAATCAAAACCAAGTAGAAAACACTTACCCCAATCCATGTGGTGAAAATCGCCTCAAACATTGCCAAAATCCGAGCTCCATAGCTCAAAATATGATAAAATAACCAAGACCTTCAAAATAGAGTACTTTATACATTGTTCCATAGGTTCCCTTCACGATCGCGGTCACAAACTTCGTGATCTGGATCATGATTAAAACTTTTCCAGGACAATTTTTACACTATGAACAAACTTCCATTAACCATTCCCAAACTCTTCTCAGACAACCTGTTGTGTCTTAGCCATAATATTTTGTGCAAAACTCCAAATGACAAATAGTTTGATTTTCAGAAAAATAGACACAAAGGGATACAACTTTCACTTTTGGATCATTGCCAAATACCTTATAGACTGCAAGATATAAGCTTTCAAAGTCGGGTCCGTGACAATAGAATTTTCTTCGATGCGATTGCGTAAAGGCTTCCGCGATCGCGATTCACAGGTCCACTTTTCCTATTTTACTCTTCGCGTACGTGATCACAATGTACACCTCAAGAAGTGGTCCAAAACTCACCCGAGCCATTCGGAACCCCATCCGAACATACCAAAAAGTCCCAAAACATAACACTAACCTATTCGAGGCCTCAAATCACACATAACTACATCAAAACCATGAATCATCGATCAAGACCAATCTCTTATGTTCATAGACTTCAAACTTCAAACCAAGCGTCCGATTCAAGCCTAACCAATCCGGAATGAACCCAAATTTTGCACACAAGTTCCAAATGACATATTGAACCTATTCCAACTCCCGGAACAACAATCTAATCCTGATAACATCAAAGTCAACACTCAGTTAAACTTATGAACATTCCAAACCTTTATTTTTTCAACTTTCACTAATTAGTTCCGAAACATTCTTGAAACATCCAAATTCAAATGCGGACATACACCCAAGTACAAAATCACCATCCGTACCAAACAGAACCATCAAAAGTCCGATCCGAGGTCAAATACTCAAAAGTCAAGCTTGGTAAACTCTTCCAATTTAAAGCTCCCTAGTTGAGAATCATTCCTCCAAACAAATTCCGAAGCACCCAAAAAATGAAACGGATAATACACACAAGTCATATTACATAATACACAATTACTCATGCCCTCAAACCATCGAGCGAAGTGCAAATGCTCAAAACGACTGGTCGGATCGGTATAAGGAGTATGAAATTTGATGTTGTTTGATCATGTACATGTGATAGGGATTTGACTGGTATCCCGTGACCATGCCGAGCGGATTATGATATTGTGCTTGTGATCACGCCGGGCGGATTGCGATATTATGCCTATGACCACGCTTGGTGGATTGTGATATTGTGCCTATGACCACACCAGGCATATTGTGATATTGTGCTTGTGACTACGCCAGGCGGATCTTTATAAAGACTTTCACTTTCAAACTTCACCAGGGATTATCAACAACAATGAATCTCTAATCACAATTTTAGTACACATTATGAGCAAATAAGAGTCTTCGGCACATTGAGTTTTCTTCCACAATTTGGCATAATAACTTTCACTTGGATCACGACTTGAGGTCATAATATTTTAATACACAACCCATACTTTGAACACATTCTCAAATGATAACATAATAGGACAAGAGCATTCGGAATACATTTTAAACATATAACTTTCGACACAAAGCTTATTCGGAATAGTCAAAATTATAATGAATAACTCGGGACATGAGAAATAAGAAATTTGCCCATCATACTTGAGACTTACGAGAACATCGTGGTATTCAATTCTAGGAGAGAAGTTTAGCCAACATACCTCACTTTGAGCTTCCTCAAATTACTACAATGTTCCGAAAATCCTAGCAACTTCAATCCATTTAGAAACATAACAAAATTGAACCACAATTAGGAAGATACTCGGGGGTTCAGCCCATTTGAGCATTTTATCAAACACTAGGTGGGCATTAAGATTCCAAGGTTCTTCTATGGTGAATTCCTTCATCCCACAACCCAATGTTTATCCATTTGACCTCAACAACCTTCCCACCAACCTTGATGGTACATGAATGCATAAATAACACTCTCATACCCAAGAATCACAAGCATAAATAATACTCTCATACCCAAGAATCACACTCCCCATTACCTATATTCTACCCCAAATTCGAAATGGAAAGTTAGGGCTAAAACTTTACCTCTTTAGAAGATAACTAGCAAGGTTTCCTAGTGAATTCTCCAAGACTTGAGCAACGATTGATGAACAAATAGCTTAGGGATTCCTCCGCTCACTCAAGACCACTTTCCTCACTCTAAAATAGCAGTTTGAACCTTCTAAAATAACTCCAATGTTTTTTTATAAGAATGAGATTGGGTTATAAAATCAGAAAATGGACCCTCCGAACTCAACTCTGTGGTCGCACAGTGCACCTCAGATCAGGTATGCGGCCCGCAAAGTAGACCGCGAAATGGTCCTCCAACACTGGGCTGGCATGGTCTAGTCTGTGACATATCTGCAATCCAAAGATCAGTTATGCAGTCAGATAGTGCGCCGTAGAATCTCCCTCCAAAAAACTTCATGCTTGTTCTGCAACGGATTATGCGGCCGCATACGTGACAACAAAATGATCTTAAAAATTGGCTCAAGTTCTGTATCACTCTGCGGCCGATCTGCGGCCTGCAGAGTGGTTCTGCGGTCGCATAGTGGACCACAGAAATGCCATGTTCTGCAAAACTTTTCCTTCTACTCCCCGACATACTGTACAACCCAAAAAGTCCATACCACATCTTTCTACGATCTTCAAACATATTAGTCTACCTCGGCGCCATGAAACCCCGAGTTCTAGGTGCAATTTTACGGGGCCTTACATCCTTACCGCTTAAGATCATTCATCCTCGAATGACGGTCTAAATTCGCCATTAACATCCAATGCAACTCAGCTTTTAATTCGTACCAGCAATTCTAAATTTTTGGCTAACTCCCCAAATCTCCAGATATTTTGGCAGAGTTTCCCCTATAACTGGGCCTAACCACCTTTCACTGAATCATAGAAACCAATCCTAACAACATATGTAGAATCCGACGACATAACATAACATGAAAACAACACCAATCGTGGCCTCATAAGCAATATATTACCAGAAAGGAACACCCTTTAGATCAACTGTACAAGTGAAACATGATTCGTAGAAAGTAAACTCTTAACTTTTTTCATAGAATAGAACGTCATAAATACATAGTTATTCAAGCAAATAAAGGTACTTCTTCTTCATCTCTTTCTCGGCCTCCCAGGTGGCCTCTTCAACTTGTTGATTTTGCCATAGCACTTTCAGGAGGCAATCTCGTTATTTCTCAGATTTTGGACTTGCTTATCAAGAATGACAACTGGAATTTCTTCATAAGTAAATTATTCTTTAACCTCAATAGTCTTAACTGGAAGCATGAAACATCAGGTGCACTAAAGACATCTCTGGAGGTAGCTAAATCCTGTAAGTCACCTAACCAACCCTCTGAATAATTCTGTACAGTCCGACATACCTCGAACTCAATTTCCCTTTCTTACCAAATCGCGTTATACCCTTCATGGGGGAAACCTTAAAGAATACCCAATCATCCTCTTTGAACTCAAACTTCGTGCGACGCATATCCGAATAGAACTTTTGATGACTCTGAGCAGTTTTCAACTGTTCCTTAATGATCTTAACCTTCTCCATGGCCTGATGCACGAGGTCTAGCCCTAGTAACTCTGCTTCCCCAATCTCGAACCACCCAATGAGAGATCTACATCTCCTACCATATAGAGCCTCGAACGGTGCCATCTGAATGCTAGCATGATAACTGTTATTGTAGACAAATGCTATGAGTGGCAAATGATCATCCAAGCTACCCTTGAAGCCAATAACACAAGCGCGCAACATATCTTCGAGCATCTAAATGGTCCGCTCTACCTGCCCATCGGTATGTGGATGAAAGGTTATACTAAGATTCACCTGCGTACCCAAACCTTGCTGAAATTTATTTCAAAAATGAGTCATGATCTGTGCCCCTCAATCTGAGATAATAGAAACTGGAGTGCCATGCAACCTGATTATTTCATTGATATACAACTGAGCATATTGTTCCGTTGTGTCGGTAGCCTTAACAGGTAAGACATGTGCTGATTTCATGAGGATATACAATCAACCAAATTAAGTCAAACTTGCGAGGAGTGCACGGTAGTCCCACCACAAAATCCATATTGATCATCTCCACTTCCATATTGGAATTTTTATGTTTTGTGCCAACCAGCCAGGCCTTTGGTGTTCGGCCTTTACTTGTTTATACTTTTGACATCTTGCCACAAAGTACGCTACATTCCTCTTCATATCATTCCAACAATAGACTTCCTTAAGATCATGCTACGTCTTTGTAGAGCCTGGATGCACGTAATACCTAGAAGTGTGAGCCTCGATCATGATTCTTTCACGGAGACCATATACATTTGGAACATGTAATCGTCCTTGGTACCTTAGCATACCATCATCCATTCGAAGAGAAAAAGCCATGTTCTTATGTTTACGAATCCCCTCCTTCAACTGTACCAACAATGGGTCGTTGTATTTCTTCTTCTTGACTTCCACAACAAGCGATGACTCAGCCCTATTTAGCACAATCACTCTTCCTTCACTAGAGTCCGCAAGATGAACTCCCAAACTAGCTAATCGATGAACCTCCTTGGCCAACGACCTTTGATATGCCTCCAAGTGAGCCAAACTACCCATAGATTTTCGGCTAAGAGCATCCACCATAACATTAGCCTTCCCCGGATGATATAGGATATCGATATCATAGTCCTTAAGTAACTCAAGCCATCTCCCCTGCCTCAGATTCAACTCCATCTACTTGAAAATATATTGAAGGCTCTTATGGTCTGTGAATACCTCTACATGGACCCCATATAAATAATGACGCCAAATCTTTAATTCAAAAACTACCGTCGTGAGCTCTATGTCATGTGTTGGATAGTTTTTCTCATGATTTTTGAGTTTCCTAGAAGCATAAGCAATAACCTTACCATGTTGCATCAATGCACACCCAAGTCTGATCCTTGAAGCATCACAATATACCACGAACCCATCTGTACCCTATCGTAAGGTCAACACCGGTGCCGTATTCAATCTTGGTTTCAACTCTTGGAAGCTCTTTTCACAAGCGTCTGACCATAGGAATTTAACTGCCTTTTGTGTTAGTTTAGTCAATGCAGAGGTGAGAGTGGGGAAACCCTAAACAAATTTCCTGTAATACCCAGCTAAGCCCAAGTAATTGCGAATATCTGTTGGTGTGTTAGGTCTAGGCCAATTCTTCACAACTACAATCTTATGAGGATCAACCTTAATTCCTTCTCTGGAGACGACATGACCAAAGAATGTGACAGACTCAAGCCAAAATTCACACTTCGAAAACTTAGCATACAACTTATGCTGATACAGAGTCTGCAGAACTGTCGTGAGATGATTGACATTGTCCTCTCAACTTCATGAATATACAAGAATATTGTCAATGAACACTATCACAAAGAAGTTGAGAAAAGGCTTGAAGACTCGATTCATAAGATCCATGAAAGTGTCGGTGCATTTGTTTGCCCAAAAATCACCAGAAATTCAAAGTTCCCATACCTTGTCCTGAAAGCTATTTTCAGAACATCCTGCTCCCTGATCTTCAATTGGTGATACCCAGGTCTTAAATCAATTTTGGAGCAGTACTTAACACCCTGCCATTGGTTAAACAAGTCATCTATCCTTGGCAATGGGTATTTATGCTTGGCTGTGACTTTGTTGAGCTGCCGGTAGTCAATACACATTCTAAATGACACATCTTTCTTCTTTAAAAAGAAAATAGGTGCGCCCCAAGGTGACACACTTGGCTGGATAAAATCCTTCTCTAACAAATCCTTCAATTGTTCCTTTAGATACTTCAATTCTGCCGGTGCCATTTTTTAGGGCAGAATAGATATAGGTTGCGTGCCTGGCTTCACATCAATCCCAAAATCAATCTCCCTTTATGGTGGAATCCTAGGGAGCTAATCAGGAAAAACCTTTAGGAATTCATTCATAGCTGGCGCAGACTCAAGCATGCATGCCTTAGCATCGGTGTCCGTAACCCAGACTAAATGGTAAATATACCCCTTGTTGATCATCATCGTGGCCTTAAGGTAAGAAACAAACCTACCCTTCGGCACCACGTCATCCCCTTTCCATTCAATAACTGGCTCGTTTGTAAATTCAAATCTAACAGTCCTGGTTTGGTAATCAAGCTTGGAAAAACATGAATAAAGCCAATCCATCCCTATTACTATATCAAAATCAACCATCCCCAATTCAATGAGATCGGCCATGGTGTCCCGACCACGCACCGTGACAGCACAATCCCTATAAACCTGTGCAGCCATAATAGACTCGCTAACCGAAGTAGACACAAAGAGCGACTCATGGAGTTGTTTCGGTTCTATCCCAAATTCCATAGCAACATAAGGAGCGACATATGACAAAGTGGAACCGGGATCAACAAGAGCATACACATAATGAGATTATATAGTCAATATACATGTGACAACATATGGAGAAGCCTTCGAACTCTGGCGACCCCTCATAGCATAGAAATGGCTGGGTCCTCCCGAACTTGTGCACTAACCTTAGATGCACCATGCCCTGCGGGTACTGGAGTGCCTCGAGCTGGAGGAGGTGTTGTGGATGTAGTAGCTGCATAACTGGCTAGTTGTGTTGTGCCCCTACCCACGCTCTAGCAGGACGAACGACAATCCCTATGAATATGACCCCTCAATCCGCACCTGTAGCATATGGGTAGGTCCATGTAGAAGACCCCTAAGTGTGTCTTCCCACACCTAGCGCATGGCGGCCTCCACTGCTGCTAGAATCTCCCATCAGGCCAACCCTGCTAGTAGGATCCCTTATTGCCCTGAGCGGGCATAAAACGGCTCCATAGCTGCTGACTGGGACCTGATGGTTATGCACTGATTGAAGACTGAGCAAAGGACTAGGATGGCTATGACCACCCTCCCCTAAATACTAACCTACCACCACCACCACTAGAAGAACCACAAAAGTTGCCCGCAAACCAGGCCTTATTGCTACCATCTCGCTTCATTCTATTCTTCAATTTGTGGGTCTCCGTGGCTTGAGTAAATTCCACCATCTTCCCATAGTTCATATCAGAATTCAAGGCAGATATAGCAGCCTTCTTAATAACCAAGAAACTGAGGCCCTGCACAAACCGGCGCACTCTAGCATCCGTAGTGGGCAACATGTAAATAGCATACCTGGACAGGTACGTGAATCTCATATGGTGCTCCCACACACTCAGGATACCTTGCCTCAGGCTTTCACGTATTGGTTTGGGGTAAGTGTTATTTATCCATAATTGATTATATTTCATGATTCCATAATTGTTTTTATCATTAAATTAGTTATTTGAGTTGGAGAAAATGAGTATTTTTGTATAAACTTTCAAAAATGTAAAATGAGGATTTTAAGGCCGATTTGATGTTAGAATTGGATAATTTTGGTATGGTCGGACTGGTATCGGAATGGGTGTTTAGATTTTGTGAATTTTGTGGCGTTCTGAGGTGCAAGCCTGGGGTTGACGTTTTGGGTTGACGTTTTAGTTTTCATTAAAGATCGAAGCTTTATTATTCTGAACTGTTTCCTATGGGTTTTATTTATGATATTAAGTTATTTTAGCTAGATTTGAGCCGTTCGCAGGCTGTTTCACACAAGAAGGTCATTTTAATGTATCGGTTTAGCTTCTTTAAGGTAAGTATCTTGCCTAACTTTGTGTGGGGGAACTACCCCTTAGGATTTGAGTTGTTTGTATTATTTGGGTTGTATGAAAGCCGTGTACGCGAGGTGACGAGTACGTACTCGAGCTTATATGTTGAAATTGATCGGTTTAGACTCTTAGGCTTTTATCATGTACTTATTTGGAATTGTTAGCCCATGTTATATCTTTTATTTGTCATGTCTACTACCACATGCTTATTCGAAGTTGCTACATGTCACATTCCTTACTTATCGAGTTTTCTCTCATATTCTTTATTTGAAGTTGTAATCACTTTTATCTTTATGTGATTTCTTTTATTGTTGAGTTACTCTTAGTTGACATTGTTGTTACATGATATCCTTTTGTTGTTGGGTTATTCTCATGCATTAAGACGTTGTACTATTTCGTGCCATCTCTTTCATTCTTAGCCTAATTCATACACTAGGATCCGAAGTTGCCATTTCATGGAAATACTTTCACTATCGAGTTTATCCTTATAAAATAATTGGAATTGAAGTTATCAAAAGTTATTAGTCTATTTTAATTAAAGTTGTGTTTAAAAGGGGTATTGTTACTTGTTGAGTTTCCGCTCATTTTGTTGTTATTGATATTCTATACACATTGTGTTTGAGCCGTGGTCTATTTGTTACAGAAATATTGATATTGTTGGATCTTTGGAAAGGTTATGGCCTAAGGGCATTTGTGGTACGAGTTGACATGTAATGTTTTTGTGATGTTAGAACATGTGAATTGTTGTGTGGTTTGGTTGTTGTTATGTGGAGTATATGGGTGGCATTTCACCATCGTTGTTATGCAAGGCATACGGGTGGCATCTCACTCTTGTTGAATGCACGGAGTGATACGGGTGGCTATTATGTTATTGTCCGGGTGAAGCAATAAGGGTGGCTATTATACGGAGTGATACAGGTGGCTATCCGAGTGATACGAGTGGCTAATGATATTTTGTCATGGTAGAGTGATACGGGTGGCTATCAGAGAAATAAGGGTGGCAATGTCAGGGATGCTGTGTGATGGCTTCGGGACATTGTATTGGTGATTTTCATGTGATGGTGTGCTTTTCTGACACCTTACGTGACTTGTTGTGTTGCTTCGATGCGTTTCTAGATGTATTTGATATTACTTGTTAACTTGGGTTGCAGTAGTACACTCGCACACGCATACAACGTAGCATGCCACTTATACTAGCTCAGGAATATGAAACTTGACATTTATTAATCATGCCCATGTGTTCTTGTATTATCTATTTTCATGTTGCTATTGAGCCTGTGACCATGCCGGGCGGATTGTGATTGTGAGCTTGTCACCACGCCAAACGGATTTGGAATGTGAGCCTGTGATTATGCCAGGCGGATTGAGATATTTGCACATGACTTGTCAATGCGGTTGTGGTTTGAAATGTGGGCACAAGGTGCCGTGAGCATATGATGGTGGGTTGAGACCCGTGACTTGTGACTATGAGCTGAGGTATCTCGGTTAAATTCGTCGCAAACTTGTGTTAGAACGACTTGATTAATTGGTTGTCATTTGTGTTCCTTATTTGGTTTCAATGGTATTTACACGGTATTCTTATTGCTTTACTGTTTATGTGACATGTTGATTCTTGTTGCCATTGACTGATTCTTGCTTTCATTTTTAGCGTTATAATTCTATATTGCATATGTTATTTTGTCTAGTGAGGTTAGTCCACCGAGGTTAGTCTTGATACTTACTAGGTACCGACCGCAGTGTACTCATACTACACTCCTACATATTTTTGTGTAGAGTCAAGTATTGGAGACACCGAACTCGGCCAGATTTAGCTTATTGGTTGCGAGGATTCAAGGTAGAGTTGCTTGGTCATCGCAGTCTCTTGGAGTTCTTTCCTTTCATTGTACTGCCAGCTTGTTATTTGAACAGTATTATATATCGATCTTTGAGATCTTTCCATGTACTTAGCTAGAGTTCGTGACTTTACATTACCAGTTTTGGGAGGCTGTTATGATTATTGCCTCATCTGATCATTTCGCTCCTGTTTTGGTATTCATATTAAACTCTGTTTCAAATTATCATTGTTAAAAAAATTAGCTTAATTGTTATAGTAATCGGCTTACATAGTCTTAGAGACTAGATGCCATCACGACATCCTTCAGAGGGAGTTTGGGGTCATGACATCAGCACAACTATTATTGAGGGTGGTGTCATTGATTAGAGTTGATCTTATTAGTGTTCTGATATATTTCATGTGTTACTCTCCTATGCTACAATGGGTTGTGATCTGTTGGTTATTTTCACACTTGATACGGATTTGTTTAGGCTCTGTGGCAAAATTCGAGCACGTTGGCTCTTGGGGTATTACATGGTTGACTGTGCCTTGATTATGGTATTCCTGTTTGTGGTATATGGTGATGTCCTCAATGGTTATGGCCATGTGCTTTGCGTGTTGCTGTGGAAATGCATATGGTTGTTGATTCTGAGCCTCATGGTCCGACGTATTCTATGTGGACCGATGTCTGGATTCGGTCACACATCGGAGTGGTGTTATGTTAGGATATGATCCCTTGTTCTTATTTTGTGTGTTTTCTTTCTCCAAGCCTGAGGTGTTCATAACATTGCACTTTGTGGTGGTATCTGTCGAGCTTGCGAGACGATCCTCTCATTTGATTCTCTTTCCATCGTTGGGTACATCCGAGTTGTTGCTTATTTGACGCACAGATTGCATGGTATGTGGCTCTAGGTAATATTTGTGTGGCATGTCGTTAGAGAAGCTTGTATTGGATGAGGTGAGGTTATTTGACCTTGAATGATTGTTATTGGATTTGATTAAGGTATGTTCGGAAGAATAGTGTCACTAGTCAGCTTAGAGTTTTGGCTATGGTTCTTACCGGGCAAGAGAGCTCCATGACTTATTGATCTGATGAGTGGTTATGAGTATATGCGTGTTTATTTCATCATTGAATGTTTACGGAGGTTCAGAAAAAGGTTTTAGTTGATATGGGGTGCGTTATCGGTACTAGGCTTGTCATTGAGCAGCTATTATGGTCGGAAGCTACTGCAATGAGTATCTTAGTTCTGTGGTATATTATGTGACTACATTTTGGGTTATGACTATGGCTTGATTTGGCTTGTTCAGACTTATACAACGTATAGATGTGAGAATCGGGTCTTGTAATGGATTCTTCATATTGGAAATTTGACTCTAAGGTTTTTGGGCTAAGGTTGAAGTAAGGATCTTCAGCTAGGTTATGTTATCAGGAATATATGGATTGGAGTGATGTGGGATCACCCACGGGTGTGTGCACAGGGAGGTCATACGGTTATTTGATGGCTTTGGAAGGATTCTTGGCACATTCAAGGACGAACGTATGATTAAGTGGGGTATAATGTAATGACCCGACCAACCATTTTGAGCAGTTTCACTTTGTTCGGTGGTATGAGGTCACGAATAGATTCATATGGTGTATTATGACTTGCGTGTATCGTTGGTTTTGATTTTCGAGTGGTACGATATTTGAATTGGAAGCGTTTTCTCATTTCAGAAGCTTAAAGTTGGAAGAGTTAATCAAGTTTGACTTTTTTGCATATTTGATCTTGGATCGGTATTTTGATTACTCTGATAGGGTCGTATCATGATTTTGGACTTGAGTGTATGCCCGGAATTGGATTCGGAGGTCCCTAGGTGGATTTGTCATGTTTTACAGAAAGATGGCAATTTGAGGTTTAGAAATTTCCTAAGTTTGATATTGGTTGACTTTATTGTTATCAGGTTCGGATTTTCGTTTTGGAACTTAGAATAGGCATGTTTTGTCATTTGTTACTTGTCTGCAAAATTTGGTGCCATTCGGAGTTTGTTTGATAAGATTCAGACGCTTGGTTGTGATTCTAGAGGTTCTTGAGTTTTTCTTTTGATTTCATGTGTTTTGATGTCTATTTTGTGGTTCCAGATGTTATTTTGATGTTTTGATCGCATGAGCGAGTTCGTATCATGTTCTTAGACTTTTGTAAATGTTTGGTGTAGTGCCTCGAGTGCTCGGGTGAGTTTCTGATTGTTTTATTAATTTTGTGTGTTGGTTCTGGTTCCATCGCATTTGCAAAGGCTTAGTCACAATAGCGACTCAGGGCTGCTGGGAAGGGACCTCGCATTTGTGAGGAAAAGCATCACATTTGCAAGGCTGGGATTTCGCTTTCGAAGACACGATCGTCGCTTTTGCGACGGTTAGCTGGGCAAGAAGCTTCACTTTTGCGGAGAATTATGTCGCAAATGCGACATTTACTGTGACCGTCAAGGGTCGCTTTTGCGGACCTTTGTTCGCTTTTGCGAAGGTGGAAAGTGCGACATCTGCACCTAGTTATATGTTTTGTATTTCGGGACTTAGATTCATTTTATCACTTTTTGAGCCCTAGATTCGGTGGGAGGCGATTTTGTGGAGAGATTTTCATACCAAACTATTGGGTAAGTGATTTTGATTAATTTACAAGCATATTACATGATTATATACGAGATTTAACATCAAATTCATAAGAATCACAAAGATTTGGGAAATATTTGTCTATGTTTTTAAAAAAAACAACATTGAGATTTGAGAGTCCAATTGGACTCGGATTTGAAAATAAAATACATATACGAACTCGTGGAGTTATGGATAGTCAAGATCTACACTTGGACTCGGGTTTTGACCAGGCGGGCCTGAGGTTGATTTTTGTTGACTTTTGGTAAATTATGTAAAGATCTTCACTTTATTATTTGAAAGTGGTTTCTCTTGCATTGTTTGATGATATTAAGTCATTTTGGTTAGATTTGAGTTGTCATGACCAGGAATTCCCACCCTCAGGACCGTTATGGCGCTTAACATTTTATTTGCTAGGCAAGCCAATATTAGATATAGTTATTAACCATTTTTAACACTTCAAGTTAAATGAAACCAATAAGCTGAGTAAATAAACTATTAAACAGAGATATCCAAATACAATCTCAAAATTAGTGTCACGAATACACGAGCGTCTATAGTACAACAAATAATAATCTGAATAAATGCATAATTGTCTAAATCGAAATAAATAGCTAAGGTAATGTGGAAGGGGACTTCAGGGCTGCTAACGCTGTGCAGATGTACCTCAAGTCTCCGTCAAGATCAGGATCCGAGCAAATCTTCTGGACGCTGCTATAATGTCATGACCTGACCTCGGGGAGCGCAACCGGCACTCAACCGAGATACCCCGTATAAGAAAGCCTTATAGATGCCTTCTACCCAACCTTGCCCATTAACAATATAAAAATCAGTATAAGAGATAGACATGAGAAGAGTAAAGTGTTCCACATTCTTATTCCATTGCTCAAAGAATATTCATCTATGATTTTCAAAATATTACAAGTTTATAGATACGAGGAAAGACATGTTTGCCAAATACCAATACTTCTAATTCATTACCCAAGATCGAACACCACCTAAAACATGTCTTTGGAGTCTCTAAGTACAACAAAAGAGTAGTATGGAAGTGCCGGTGACAAGGCCCCGGCTATACCTCAAAACACAAAGTACAATGTCAAGCGACATAAGGCCCGGAACAGAATAGGGCTCACCAAAACCTGCTGAGTAGAGAATACTGCTAATGAGGATCAAAGTTTCCCACTGACGAACCACCTACATCCATTAAAGATGCAGTGCCCCGGCAAAAACAGGGGCGTTAGTACATATGGAATAGTACTAGTATGCAAAGCTAAATGTCCTCTTTCGAAATAGAATTCCAGTATAACAAAGGGAAACCATGGAAGCAGCAAGCAACAATTAGTGATATCCAAATGCGAAGTTAAAACATAATAATTTTCAAAATATGAAAATAATATATATATTTGTTTGGGAGACCATTAGCACCTATATACCACTGTGTTTTTAGCACGGAGTCCGATCATGCCTGATCGGCTAGGTCATCTCTCCACGAACAATGTGTAATGATAGGTGATGCAAAAAAAGTGTTACCAAGAGTATGAACCACGTGCGCACGACATAGAGTCCGATCTCCACCCGATCGGCTAGGCCGCCTTCCCACATATGTCGTGCGGGTCGACTTCATCACTTCCAATTCACAGCTATCATCAATCTCATCCCAATTAAGGGTAATAATATCATCATATCAATAATTCAATCTCATCCCAAATAATGGGAATAATCACAATTCACTCCTACACTGGCACGTGTAGTTTCGGGTGTGGGCCGTTTCGACCCACCCTTCCTCAGTTTGCTAATGATACTCCCAAAAACGTTTTGTTTTGCACACAAAGGAAAAAACAGTACAAATACATTCATCTCATAACCTTTCACAGCAGATATAGCTTCATACATCATTATTTTCTAGGCTCTCTTGGCCATACATATGATTCTTCATTCATGGCACGTTGACCGTATTTCATGTTCTACACTTTCGTTTCTTTACGTTCAAGGATCATCATCATAAACACCAGCATATAGGATATTCCGGAAATCACAACTTTAGGTTCATTAGTATTGAAGGCTTTAAACACAATAGATTTCTTTCCAAAGAAAGAAGCAAAATGACTAGCAATTGAAGCACGAGTTAAAATCATAAACGAGTGATACACCACTTATTCTTGAAATACTTTTTCCCACAAGGGCAATACACAATTTCAACTCATGAGTATGTAAGAACTCAAATCATATTGGAAATATTTATAAAGGAGAGCATGGTAATTTATGGTTGAAATACGAATTCAAATCAAATTCACTAGTTACAATAACCATGGTCATGTTTTATATCTCACTCTCACTTCTTTCATTTCCAAACATCATCATAGGTTATCCACAATTAAGCGCATTTGGAATCAAGACCTTAAATATGTATATGAGCAATATGAGTCTTAAGCACATTTAGTTTTCTTTCCAAATTAAGCTTAATAAACTTTCACTTGAAACATGAATTGAAGTCATAACATTTTAATACATAAACTATACTTGAGAACATTTACGGAGAAGATCATGATAAGGTAGGAGAAATTGAGAACATCAAATACGCAATTGAGTCTATACATCTTTCAACATAATGCTTACTTGGGATATTCGAATTTATTAGGAACCACTAGGAATATGGGAATTAGGAGCCTGGACTAACCACACTTGAAACTAACGCGAACATCATGGAATTCGATTCTAAGAGAGAAGTTTAGCCAACATACTTTTCTTGAGCTTTCCTTAAGTTACTATAACGTCCCAACACTTCTAGCAATATCAATATATAGAAAGATAGCGAAAATCGAATAATCATTAGAAGGATTCTCATAGTGTAACTCTCTTAGGAATTTTTTCAAACACTTATTATGCAAAATAGACTACAAAGCTCTACAATGGTAATCCCTTCTTCCCTCAACCAATTTCAACAAGAAACTACCCAAAATAGTTCAACAACCCCACATACTACCGCCCATTATCACATGCATGGCCTGCCTCCAACTCCATAACCTACTTAAACCCATAACAATTGCATGAAGGCTTTACGACAAGGTCTTACCCGGGTAGATGATAGTCTAGTGTTTGGCTTCCCTAGAATGTTCAAGATTGGGGAAGGAATTGATGATCAAAGCACTTGGGGATCTTTCGTCTCTCTCTATCACTCCCTCTCTCTAAAATATGTGTTTAACCCAGCCAACATAACCCAAATTTGTTTTATAAGAAATGGGTCGGTTATAAAAATAGAAATGGACACTCCGAACTCAACTATGCGGTCGCAGAATGGACCGTGTAATAGATATGCGGCCCGCAAAATGGACCGCAAAAGCGATGCCAAAAATTGGGCTAGCCTGGACAGGTATGCGGTCCGCAGACCAGTTGGGCTAGCCTGGACAGGTATGCGGTCCGCAGACCAGTTCTTAATTCCAACTCTACGACGGAAGTGCGGATTGCAAAACAGGTATGCGATCGCATAATGGACTGCAAAATAACCTTCAAAATTCAACAATGTTTCTCCTCAATTCCACGACGATTATGCTGCACGGGGAAAGGTTTCGCGGTCGCGAAATTGACCACATAATTGCCTTCTTCAGCCAAAATTTCCACCAACTCTCCAATGCATTATTCAACCCAAAACATCTCTCCGCAAACATTAACTACTACCTTCGAACACATTAGCCTACCTTGGCACCACAAAACTCGAATTCCTTGGTGAATATTTACGGGGCCTTACATAGGACCCACTTTGAAATCTGCACAAGAAGTGCAGAGTGCAGTATTAGTACAACCGACCCTATGTACTCTGTAAGTATCGAGCTTAACCTCGACGAAGTAGTGAAGGCTAAGGTGGGTCACTTAAAATAACCTGCACGCAGTATTATAATAATAATAATAATAATAATAATAATAATAATAATAATAATAATAATACTACTACTACTACTACTACTACTACTACTA
>AWOL01S0024986.1:132752-144848 GCA_000715115.1 Nicotiana otophora
ACCACTACCACCACCACTACCACTACCACTACCACTACCACTACCACTACCACTACCACTACTACTACTACTACTACTACTACTACTACTAATTTATGAAAAAGAACTTAATCTTTGCAATCAGAGATCCCAGAATAACCGATCTGATAATTTCATGTAATAATGCTAAAAACCAACACAATAACAACAACGAATACAACATACACGATCTGTTGCGGCACGCAACCCGATCTCACCTTACACACACAATCCTCCCTTATTTCACCATAGCATCATATATCAATATTAAGAATCACATATAAAATTTATTGCGGCACGCAACCCGATCCCACCATATTATCATAATCAATGTCATAATCGTCTTTTATCTCACCATGTCATAACTTATCAATATTGAGTATTACATATGCATTCGTTGCGGCGCACAACCCGATCCCACCATATCATTATAATCAACAACAAAATCCTCCCATATTCCACCATATCACAATTATTGTGGCATGCAACCCGATCCATAAACATTGTCAACAAAAGCAATCAATTCAATAGCTCAATTTACAAGAAACTCTACAATTAAGGAATATGAAAGTAAAGCAATAAAGGAACCACATACTAATAAAGGAATGCTACAAATAATACAAAAGCAATAAGACAAGCCAAGTATGTGATAATTAAGGTGTGCAAGTAAGAGAATTAAGGCAAGTAGCAATTAATCATGGAGTCATGGAAGGAACGAACAATTCAATACAAGAATAATTAATTACAAGTAACAAATTACGGCATAGAAAACAATTAAAGTGTGTAACAGTTAGGGCATGGAGTGAGATAATTCATAAAATACGAGAAAGACAGGGAAACTATTATTTTGACAGCGTATATACACTCGTCACCTCGCATATATGCCATTTCACCCGTAATTCATAAAACATATAGTTCAAGGGTTCCTAATTTCCTCAAATCAAGGATAGACCCAACACTTACCTCGTTCCGAAACCAAATCAAAGCTCAACAAGGGCCTTTCCTCTAAATAATATGCCTCCAAACCAATCGAATCTAACCAAAATTGAGTTAATATCATCAAAAATTGCTAGGGAAATCAATTATAATAGATAAAGCAAAGATCTTTACAATTTTCCCAAAAAGTCAACAAAAGTCAACCCCGGGCTAGCTTGGTCAAAACTCGAGATTCATACCAAAACCCAATTGCCCATTCACCCCCGAGCCCGATTATGTGATTAGTTTCAAAATCCGACCTCAATTTTACAAAAATTCTCGATTCTACCCAAATCCCTTATTTCTACCATGAAAGAGCATAGATTAAAAGTTAGAAATCAATGGGTGTTGATGGAAATGGAAGGAAACAAGTTAAAATATACTAACCCATAAAGTGGGGGTGAAATTCCTCTTCAAAATCGCCTCTAGACTGAGCTCAAATATGGAGATTATGAAAATAAAGAAAATCCTGTATTTGGGATATTTTAAATCACTAGCGCCAGGTCTTCATCGCGTTCGTGAAGGACCTGACGCGATCGCAAAGTGCTGCAGCCCAACAGGCCTTCGCGTTCGCGAGATGCTCTACGCATTCGCAAGGGTGATCCTCCACTGCTTCGCGTTCTCGACCTCTACCTCGCGCTGGCATAGAGGAAATCCTACCCCCAACCCAGGCTACTCTTCGCAATTGCGGGAGCGGCTTCGCGATCGTGAAGAATGAAGCATCAAACACCGGAATCTATGAAACCAACAATCCTTCTAAGTTCAATATCAATCTGTAGCCTATCTGGAACTCGCCAGAGCTCCTCGAGCTCCAAACCAAACATGCACTCAAGTGTAATAACAACATACGAACTGGCGCGCACAATTAAAACACCAAAATAACACCTAGAATTATGAATAGAGCATCAAAATGTATGAAGTTTTTGAAGAAACTTAAGAACTTTCAAATTTTACTACCGGACTCCGAATCACGTCAAATCAACTCCGGTTTGCACCAAGTTTTGCAAACAAGTCATAAATAGTGAAAGGAACCTATACCATGTTCTAGAGCCGAAATCCGAACTCGGTAGCAATAAAGTCAGCCTACGGTCAAACTTAGGAATTCTCTAAGCCTTCAATTTACTAGTTTTCAACAAATCACATTAAATCAAGTTAGGGACTTCCGAATTCATTTTCGGGCATACGGCCAAGTACCAAATCACGATATGGACCCACCGAGACCGTCAAAACACTGATCTAGGTTTGTTTACCCAAAGTATTGGCTGTAGTCAACTCAATTCATTTTAAGGTAAAAATTCACATTTTCTTTAAATTTTCACACGAAAGTTTTTCGGGAAAAGACACGGATTGTGCATGTAAATCAAGGAACGCTAAACGGATCTAGTCGAGGTCTCAGAACACAAAAATGAAGGCTAAAACTCAAAATGACCTATTGGGTAATCACATTCTCCACCTCTAAAACAAAAGTTCGTCCTCGAACGGACATAGAAAGGTACATAAACTGGTGAAAAGGTGTGGGTATCTACTCCGCATGTCGGACTCAGACTCCCATGTGGATGCCTCGATCGGCTGACCTCTCTACTGCACTCGAACTTAAGGATAACTCTTAGACCTCAACCTTCAGACTTGCCGGGCTAGAATGGCCACTGGCTCCTCTTCATAAGTCAAATCCTTATCCAATTGGACTGAGCTGAAATCTTACACATGGGACAAATCGACGTGATACTTCCGGAACATGGAGACATGGAACACCGGATAAACTGCTTATAAGCTAGGTGGCAATGCAAGCTTGTAGGTCACCTCCCCCACTCTCTCAAGAATTTCAAATGGTCCGATATACTTAGGGCTCAACTTGCCCTTCTTTCCGAACCTCATCACACCCTTAATGGGTGGAACACGAAGTAAAACCCTCTATCCAACCATGAATGCAACATCACAAACTCTACGATCGGCATAACTCGTCTGCCTAGACTGAGCTGTGTGAAGTCGATCCTGAATCATCTTGACCTTTTCCAAGGCATCATGAACCAAATTGGTACCCAACAATCAAGCCTCTCTTGGCTCAAACCAACCAACTGGCGATCGGCACCGTCTCCCGTACAATGCCTCATAGGGAGCCATCTGAATACTCGATTGGTAGGGGTTGTTGTAGGCAAACTCCACAAGTGGCAAGTACTGATCCCAAGAACCCCCAAAATCCATAACACAAGTGCGAAGCATATCCTCCAATATCTGAATGGTGCGATCGCATTGTCCATCCGTCTGGGGGTGAAATATTGTATTCAACTCAACTCATGTGCCTAAATCACATTGTATGGCCCTGTAGAAGTGTGAGGTGAACTATGTACCTCGATCAGAAATGATGGACACTGGCACACCGTGAATGCGAATGATCTCGTGGATATAGATCTCAGTCAACCACTCTGAAGAATATGTAACTACTACTGGAATGAAATGTGACAACTTGGTCAACTTGTCCACAATGACCCATACCGCGTCGAACTTCTTTTGAGTCTGTGGGAGTCCAACAACAAAATCCATGGTAACACACTCGCACTTCATCTCAAGAATCTCCAGCCTCTGAAGCAAACCACCAGGCCTCTGATTCTTATACTTTACTTGTTGACAATTCAGACACCGAGCTACAAATTCAACTATATCCTTATTTATTCTCCTCCACCAATAATGTTGCCGCAAGTCCTAATACATCTTGGTGGCACCCAGATGAACAGAATACCGTGAACTATGTGCCTCCTCAAGAATCAACTCACAAAGCCCATCCACATTGGCCACACAAATCCGACCCTGCATCTGCAACACCCCATCATCTCCAATAGTAACTTGCTTGGCACCACTGTGGCTCACCGTGGCCTTAAAGACAAGCAAATGGGGGTCATCATACTGACGTTCTCTGATGCGCTCGTACAAAGAAGGCTGAGAGACCTTGCAAGCTAGAACACGACTCGGCTCCGAAATATCTAACCTCACGAACTAATTGGCCAAAGCCTGTTTATATGATGCTAGCGACCTCTCATGAACCGGAATATACGAAAGGCTACCCATACTCATAACCTTTCCACTCAAGGTATCGGCCACCACATTGGCCTTACCAGGATGATACAAAATGGTGATATCACAGTCTTTCAACATCTCTAACCATCTCCTCTGCCTCAAGTTGAGATCCTTTTGCTTGAACAAATACTGTAGACTTCGATGATCTGTAAACACCTCACACAACATGCCGTAGAGGTAATGCCTCCAAATATTCAATACATGAACAATGACTGCCAACTCTAAGTCATGAACAAGGTAGTTTTTCTCATGAACCTTCAGCTGCCGCGACGCGTATGCAATCACCCTGCCATCTTGTATCAATACTGCACTGAGACCAATACGCGATATATCATAATACACTGTGTATGATCCTGAACCTATGGGCAACACCAACATTGGCGTCGTAGTCAAGGCATTCTTGAGCTTCTGAAAGATCAACTCACACTCATCCGAACGCAAAAATGGAGCACCCTTCTTGGTCAATCTAGTCAATGGAGATGTTATGGATGAAAACCCCTCCACGAACCGGCGATACTAACCCCGCCAAACACAGGAAACTCCGAATCTCTATAGCAGAAGTAGGTCTAGGCCAATTCTGAACTACACAATCTTCTTATGGGCCACTTTTATGCCCTTCGCCGATACAACATGCCCTAAAAAGACGACCGAGTCTAAACAAAACTCACACTTTGAAAACTTGTCAGATAACTCACTATCTCTCAAATTTGAAGTACAATCCAAAGATGTTGCTCATGCTCCTTTCGACTGTGGGAGTAGATCAAGATATCGTCAATGAATATGATCATGAAAGAATCCAAATAGGGCTTGAATACCCAGTTCATCAAATGCATAAATGTTGTTGGGGCATTTGTTAACTCAAATGACATCACTAGGAACTCATAATGCCCATAACGAGTCCGAAAAGCCATCTTAGGCACATCTGATGCCCTAATCTTCAACTTATGGTAGCCAGACCTCAAATAAAACCTCGAAAACACTTTGGCACCTTGAAGCAGATCAAATAAGTCATCAATCCTCGGCAACAAATACTTCTTGTTGATAGTGGCTTTGTTCAACTGCCAATAGTTGATACATATCCTCATCGAACCATATTTCTTCTTCACGAACAACACGGGTGCACCATAAGGCGAGATACTAGGTATAATGAATCCCTTATCAAGCAAATCTTGCAAATGCTCCTTCAATTCCTTCATCTCAGGCGGGGCCATACGGTATGGTGGAATAGAAATGGGCTGAGTGCCTGGAGCCAAATCAATACAGAAGTCAATATCATTGTCGGGTGGAATCCCTGGCAGATCAGTAGGAAACACATTTGGAAACTCATGCACAACAGGTACTGAATCCATGGAAGGAACCTCAGCACTCGAATTACGAATATAGGCCAAATATGCTAGACATCCTTTCTCGACCATACGTCGAGCCTTCACATAAGATATAACACTGGTGGTAGAATGGCCAGGAGTCCCTCTCCACTCTAATCGAGGCAACCCTGGCATGGCTAAGGTCACCGTCTTGGCATGACAATCCAATATAGCATATTAAGATGACATCTAATCAATGTCCAAAATAACATCAAAGTCTGCCATATCAAGAAGTAGGAGATCTACACTAGTCTTAATAATCCCAATAGTAATCACATATGAGCGATATACACGGTCTACAACTATAGAATCTCCCATCGGTGTGGACACATATACAGGAGCACTCAAAGAATCACGAGGCACAACCAGACATGAAGCAAAATAGGATGACACATATAAATAAGTAGAGCCCAAATCAAATAAAACTGAAGCATCTCTATGGCAAACTGGAACAATACCCGTGATAACGACATCAGATTACTTAGCCTCAAGTCTAGATGGGAATGCATAAAATTGGGGCTGGGCCCCACCGCCTTAACCTCCGTCTCTCGGACGGCCTCTAGCTGGCAGGCCTCCACATCTAACGGCCTAACCTCCACCTTTAACGGCCCGACTTCCACCTCTGGCTGCCTGACCCCTGCCCCTAGCTGGCTGAGCGGGCAGAGAAATAACTGATGCCGGAACCATAGTATGAGAACTCAGAGGTGCATGTTACTCAACAATATCGAACAAAACCTTCTGATGTGACCAGTACCCTCACACTCAAAACACCTATCCTGTTGTTGTGGCTACTGAAGCTGAAATTGCCCCGAACGGGTAGGATAACTACGATGGTAGCTCTAGATTGGAGGCACACTAATAGATGCTGATGGTGCACTATAGGCTGGCTGCCCATAATGAGATACATAAGGACCACGACTTCCCGTAGCACTGCGTGATGCCTGAAGCGCTGACTGAAAGTGCCTAGAAGGATGGCCTCCACCAAAAGTACTCCTGCCTCCAGATGAGGCACCACTAAAACTACCGGATAAACGAGGCCTCTTATAAGATACCGGCCCCCTCTCCTGAGCACGAACCATCTTGATTCATCTAGCAATATCTTCGGCCCTATGGAAAGAAATATCATCTCCAATCTCCTTGGCCATCTGTAGTCTGATACTGAAAGAGAGCCCATCAATGAATCACCCCACTCTCTACCTCTCAATAGGGAGTAAAACAATGGCATGGCGAGCTAGGTCCATAAATCGAGTCTCATACTAGGTAACAATCATAC
The DNA here is from genome assembly GCA_000715115.1 of Nicotiana otophora. NCBI lineage: Eukaryota > Viridiplantae > Streptophyta > Magnoliopsida > Solanales > Solanaceae > Nicotiana > Nicotiana otophora. The sequence goes on from AWOL01S0024986.1 coordinate 139,455, forward strand.
TACCATGCCGAAGACTTTCAAACTGCCTGCGGTAATCCTCTCTTCGAATGAAAAGAATGAACTTCTCTAGAAATAGATGTAAAAACTGATCCCAAATAAGTGCAGGCGAACCAGCTGGTCTAGTTAACATAGAGTCTCCCCACCATCTCTTGGCAGAACCGACTATCTGGAACACCGCAAAGTTGACCTCATTTGTCTCACCAAATCCCATATTGCGCAATACCTCATGGCAGCGGTCCAAGTAATCATGTGGGTCCTCAGAAGGTGCACCACTGAAATGAACAGGGAAGATCTTGGTAAACTTATCAAGCCCCAACAAGGCCTTAAAAGACATAGCGGTCCTATCACCGTCCTGTGCCGCAACAACCGGCTGAACCATCCCAATAGGTTGACTACTGGAGTCTAAAATAGGGGAGCCACCTACTCCGGGGTGTGAGTAGATGGAGTCTGTGCTCCTCCCCCATCCCGAGAGGTAGTTGGTACCACTGGAAATGCACCGGTCTGGGACACACTCTCCATAAGGCTCACCAAGCAGACTAGAGCGTCCTGAAGCACTGGAGTGGTTATGAACCCCTCCGGGACCTGAGCTGGTCTGACGGGTATGGTCTGAGCTGGGACCTCCTCCTCGTGATGGACCAAAATCTGGTCCAAACCAAGCTAGCCCAATAACCCCAAGCCCAGACCAGACAACACTTTTAGCCAACCCGGTCATGACCCGTTTATGACCCGCCACATCTCCTTTTTTAATCTTGGTCATTGATCTCAGAGAATAACCACCCACAAACCATCTCCCCTTTTTTATCCATCAAACCCCTTACCCTAAAGATCGTTCCCTCATTCTGCCGCCCTTGAATCCTCTCTACTCCCTTCTTCACTGAAAAAACCCCAGCCGCCGTATCTTTAAATCCTTTTCGAATCCGGCCCCAAGATGGAATCAATCCATGATTCCCTCATCTTATATGTTCTGTCACCTTGTTACTTACACAATTTAGGTATCACCTAGTACTTGCCTATTTTTGGCAGTACTAGGCCCTGAGTTATGTACAATCATCTTCAATCTTCAAGATCTAAACGGTATTCCGTCTGTATACATTCGTGGCAAGGTGATATGAGGCCGATTCCCCAAGATCTTTGGTCGATTCTTGGATTTCTGTCAAACTAGGGTTTGAAATTTCAATTTTCCTTTTACTAGTTTCATTACTGATTACATGTGATGTTTTCTTTCCTTATTTGCATTTGATTAATTATTTTCCATGTATGCTTGTTCGATTTCTACCACTATATAACCCATCCCCAATTTTCCCTCTTGGATGGACATTAATCACTATTACTCTCTTACTCTTTCACTCTATATTGTTCTGAACTTTGGCTCTTGGCTGGCTGAAAGCCAAGGCGATTGGAATTTGACTTATTGACCTTTCTTGCTGCGAGCACTGCCTGAGGTTCATCTGAAACTCGTGGGAACTCTGACGCACCAAGATTTTGGGTTTTACTGCTCTTTGTTGACGTTTGAAGTACTGTTGAGGCTGTTCTTCTTGTTTATTTGTTTGTCAATTGGTAACTAGTAAGTTCTTTGGCCTTCGCAATTTCATCCTCTTTTGTTTGTGTTCATATTTTGTATACTCATGACACTGAAACTTATGTGAATGAATATGTTTCTATGCCATCTCTGTTTGCATCCTTATTGGTTCTGAAGTTGTTTTGTGACTCTGAACTTTTCTAGAATTTGAACTTGCCTAAATTTCCCAACTTTGAGATATATCTATTACATGTGTTCAATATGAATGGCTTTTGGCTCTCTTAGGCTCGTTTAGCCTAGTGTGTTTGTGCCTGAATGCTTATATATGTTTCCTGACATGCGTTTACTTCCTTGTCTTGTTCTGAACTCTTGTGATTAAACCATTTCATGCCCATAATGGGTTCTAATCCATATGGAATCATTCATGTTCAACTTGACATTTCCTAAAATGGATACTTAATCATATTGCCATCCCAAGCATGCTTTCCTACTACTTAATGTGTGCTCTCTGAATTTTTGTCTTCAATCATGTGTTCTCTAATACTACCTAAGACTTTAGGATGAAATAACTAGCCTCTCCGCTTACATTTGGCCAACTAGAACCACATATAATGTTTGGTTATCTTGCTTCTACAAAATTGACATGCCTCTCATGTTTTGATTAATTTTCAGCATGCTAATGTTTTTCCCTACTTAGTTAAGTAATTGCTTTGATCATGAACTTGTTCTGTTATGATATTCCTTTCATTAGGATTTTCATGATGAACACTTTCATGTGAAGGTTGTACTTTGCTTGTTTCTTGTCTGTGATTCTGTTAGACACTCATCTAAGGTGCTATAGGTTGATTCTAAATCGTGCTTCATTTTGAAACTTTTTGGAGTGATTTACTACTCTATGATGGTCAATCCTATCACTCTTAAACTTTCTTTCTGGAACTACAAGCATAAACTTGCCTCATATGTGTCTCGTGTGCCTTTCAATTTAGCCTGATCCTGTTTAGAGTTGTTGTTGGCTATAGCTTTAAGAACTAATTGTTTAAGTTGTTTAGTTAATTCCTACAAGTATTTTTATCACCTGTATGGATGAATTTGGCATCCATTTGGGTAAGTAAGTTATTCATGTGGTCCTAGTGTTGGGCCACATATGTTGTTAGGTTTGAGCATTGAACTCAGGCTGCTCTAATTCCTTGGTGAGCCTGGGACTCTGGGTCTATTGTTGCATGACGAGTAAGACTATCAAAGGCCATAGGATTCCTCAATTTTTTTCGTATTGGGTTTGTAATTACTTCATTGTGCTTGTATTGGTTCAGTCTGTAATCTGTCACATTGTATTGTTTCTTCCCGGGCCTGTAATAACTTGTAAACAAACAGTTGGGGATTGGTGAAAATGGGGGAAACTAGTATATTTTATCTCTTGTATGAATGGGTAGAGGATATGCCTATAGGACCTTAATTGTTTTGTTTGCCATGCCTCACTCTTTGAAATTATCTGTGTATATGCCACTCACTTAGGAAACATGAATTAGGGCTAATATAATGACTTATAACGTTAGAGAGCATGCCTATAGGATTTGAATTGGACTTGTCGCACTTAGATGTTATGCCTATAGGAGTTCAAAACAAATAACTGAAAATGCATACTTTGGGTTACTTCTTTAAACTATGTGACTCATCTAGATGCCATGGCTATAGGCTCTCAGCTTGAGTAACCAAAGTTGTTATTGTTGTTACCTCTTCTTATTACATAACTCACCTAGAAATCATGCCTATAGGGATAAATGAATAATTCGGCATTCTCAACTACTTCACTGCCAGACACCGATCGCGTAGACATCATGTCTATAGGATGCTACTACTCGCCTAAAAAGCATGACTATAGGATTTGTTAATAGAACTGTGTATTAAAAATAGCCTATTCGTCAAAACTACTCATCTAAAAATCATGTCTATAGGAATTTACGCTAATTGCTGAGTGGTTCGAATCACATAGAAAACATGCTTATAAGTCTTAAACAATTTAACATGCCTTAACTCAAAACCTGCTTATCTATAGCTATCCGTTTAAATAATCTGAACATCGCTAGTATAAGCTATAACTATCTACCTAACTAACAGTGTGCATTCATGTCTATATGATGAGGTGAATTTGAGCCTTTGGTGTTGATTATATGTAGTCCTATCTATTTTGAATGCGTTCCTAGTTTTCTCATTTTGAGCAGCCTAAGGAAAGTCTAGAACTACCAAAGTAGTAAGTTCAAAACCTCCTGGACCAGAGTCATGGGGTGGGTAAAGCATGCATAGGGCACGATTTAGAATTAAATTAGAGGGTGTTTAATTAACAACTTCAACATAGTAATTGGGTAGCAGGAGATGATAGTCTGTGTCTCCTAAATAATATGACCAACCCCTACCTTAAGGGAGTTACGAAGTATTATTTATGTTGCACGGGGTGATCTTTTAGTCTAAAAAACTTAGGATCCCCCCTCTCTTTATATGATTGAAATTAACACTTAGTCATTGATATAGACCAACGCAGTTATACACTTGTAATCATTAGGTTTGTACCGATTATTATGTGCTATGATAAGAGTCTTCGACTTCTATATTTTCCTTTGCTTATTTGATCACCTAGCCTAATTACATAATCCACATTGTTTAAAATTCAGCCAGGAACCACAGTTGTGGACCTCGAAGAGTGCCTAACACCTTCTCTTTGAGGTAATTTGAGCCCTTACCCGATCTTTGGTGGTATTGACTAGTCAAAAAGATTTATTCGCAAATAGATGCCCTAACGCACCTTAAATTCATTAGGTGACGACTCTTCTCTTTTAATACCCATTTAAAAGAGTTGTCACACGTCGAAACCCGCTTTCGCGAGAAAACGAGGTGCGACAGCATGACGACTCTGGTTGGGATACTTAGGCTCTTACCATAACGAAATTGACTTATGTGATTTATTTCTCTTATTTTCTAAATTATTGTGACATGTACATTCCTTCCCTTATTTTCCGTTATTTGTTTAAAATGCTATGACATGTACATCCCTACCCTTATTTTCCGTTATTTGTTTAAACTATTATGACATGAACGTCCCTTCCCTTACTTTCCTTTATTTGTTTAAATTGTTATGACATGAACAACCCTTCCCTTACTTTCCTTTATTTGTTTAAAATGTTATGACATGAACATCCCTTCCCTTACTTTCCTTTATTTTCTTAAATTTCTATGACATGCACATCCCCTTCCTTATTTTCCTTTATTGCTATGACATGCGTGACCTCTTTTTGTTTCTTTAATCTTGCCTAAGAACTGCTTTATCATGATTCTCCCATCCCTATTCCCTACTTGCTCAAATATTTCCTCGCACATTTTCATGAGCTAAACTGATTTATCTTTTTGTCTTTCTTTTCTTTTCTCTTCTTTTCATGTTCACCTTTACTATATTATTTACTGCTTTTATGTATTCTTATCATGCAAATACTTGGCAATGCGTTACTATTTCAGCATAAAGCATGCTCCACATCATACTTCACTCGTGCCTATTATCAACATAGCGGCGCTTGATGAGTATCCGTGCTTTCTTGAAATCATCCCTTTTAAATCAGAAAGGCTTATTTGCGGTCGACTAGTCGATCAGCGGTGCAGTCGACGGTCCCGTGTCTTTCACTCTCAAATTGTCTACTTTGGAGTACCAGTCTAGACCTTCTAGAAACCCCACGCAAATTTGAAATGTACATGCATCATGCTAAACCTAGTATGGATTGACGCATTATTGTCGTAACAACCCGCTTAGATAAACCTTGTCCAATGACTGAGGGGATTTCCATAATCCCAAAGGACACTATCATGTTTGTCACTCCCCAAATTTGGGGGGG
>AWOL01S0024986.1:156466-191057 GCA_000715115.1 Nicotiana otophora
AGGGGTAGGGGTGGGGGAAGAGAGTTTAGGGGGTGCATGGGTTGAATATGGGTTGCAAAAAAAGAGGGAAACAATTAGCGCTCAATATTTCATATTTAACGTCCGGATTTTATGATTTTTAAAGACCAAATATTATCCTTTCATTAATATTACACTAAAAATTGATTTTGATGACCGGAAAAAATATTGGTCGTCACAAATACACTTATAATGACCGGATTCAATTCCCTTCGTTAGAATTTGGTCGCTATAAGTCATTATTCTTGTAGTGTCATATCGTCGTAGGACCATGCAAAAATGAGGATAGGAACTTGATATACTCTTCTTTCTCTGACGGTGATAGATGAATGCTTATACGAGTTTTATTGACTGTTTCAGAATCCCCTAAGTTAACGGCCCCAGTTTCCTCCAAATTAGACTTTGGTTTGTTTTCAAAATCTTCTACTTCTTTGATAATTTCCTCAGGTATTACATCATCTTCTAGATGTTCAGAATTACTATCCTTATATTGAGTTATCTCATTACATGTCACACTTGTACGTTCATCAGGATATGTAATAATTATGCTGAAAAGAATGTAGAAAGATAATAATAAATATGAAAAGCAATAATACATTAATAAAACTTTAAAATGTCAACAAGTACAACTTGATGGCTTGAGTAATTATTTCACAATAAAATACTGAAAATGTCTTAAATGCTCAAAACAATTTAAAAACAAGTCATGCTAATTTGCCAGGCTACCCAGGAACTCGGCGAGCCTGGGATGGTGCAGCGGTCCAGTTCTTGAGAACAACTCCTTCTTCCATTGTCAGAATGGTAAGGTCTTCCTCCTCCTCCTCCTCCTCAACAATTGCACTGTAGTCTATGTCTTTTTTTATCCTGAAACAACTTCCTCATGCCAGCCAAAATCTCATCTTCCTCATATCCCCTCATTATGCCAGCCTGATGGAATGTCTGGTGCAAAGGTGGTACGGGTTGTTCCAGCGGATAGTAATTGGTGCGCCAAGGCTGTGTCAAATTCTGATATTCTTGCACAGTGTATTCATATCCGAGTCCAAAGGTCGTGCCATGATACTGTGGTTGTATGGGTTTAGTGATCTTTGTAGCTTTTTACCAAAACACTTGCATGGTTCATATCCTGTCCACAACGATATGCTTTCTATCTTATTGCTCCACCATCGATCCTTTTCGATTGTGTTAACCCTCTCAATGCGGTGATATGTTTCTCCACCCAACTTCCTCCTATTTTCGACAACTGGAACGGTCTTATTGGTGTAGATAGGGTTGCTTCCATCTCCATAAATGATTACCTCCTGATGATTCCACTCGAACTTCACAGCCTGGTGCAGAGTAGAGGCCACTGCCCCAGCTGTATGTATCCATGGTCTTCCCAACAATAGGTAAGTGGCCGATATATCTAGCACTTGGAACTAAACATCATACCAAGTCGGAACCATCTGTAGATCCAGGTTGATTTCTCCGATAATGGCTCTCTGAAATCAATCGAATGCTTTTACATTCATACATCCCATCCGTATCTCGTGTAGGCCCTTACCTAATCCTTTCAGAGTGGTTAGTGGACATATGTGCAGACTTGAACCTCCATCTATCGGGACCCTGGCAATGAACTTATCCTCGAATTGCACTGTGATATGCAATGCCTTGTTGTGACTCAATCCTTCTGGAGGTAACTCATAGTTGTGGAATGTGATTTTGTGACTTTCTAGTACCTGTCCGACCATGTTAGCCATTTCTCCACTAGTGATTCCGGCGGGTACATAAGCTTCACTCAACACTTTCATCAAGGCATTTTTATGTGCGTCTAAATTTTGTAACAATAATAAGATGGATATTTGAGCAGGAGTCTTGTTCAGGTGGTCAAAAACAGAGTATTCCCTTTCTTGTATCTTCCTCCAATGATCGTTAGTACCGGCCTTAACAACATGCAGCATAAGTGCAGCTTCTTTGCTCGTTCCTCCCAGATTTTCAGGTGTGTAAACTCTGCCAGTTCTAGTCATACCTTGCGCGGCACCTGTTTCTTCCATCTTGGCTTTTCCCTTTCTTCTTGCTGCCATAACCTAATCCTATGGGACAACATCAAACTTGTAAAATGGTGTGGGAGCTACCATTACAGTGAAGGGTGTAGCTACCTCAACTTCAAATGGTGCCAGAGTTTGTACCACAACTGCTGTGAGGGTGACCGGAGATGTTTTAGGAGTATCCCCATCTCGAATGAGTCCGATGGAACATAACATAACATTCCTCAACTCGCCTGACTTCAAAACATAACACATGACTATCATACGACTAGCACAAATCATAACATAACCTTCTTATCATGTTAATAACCCTAGTCTCAGCACAAAGGTACGGGTTATAACATTCCTAACTTGTCGACTTTCGACGAAATATTATTTTCTTCAATTCCTTAGCTTCTGAACCTTCCAACCCTCTTTATACTTGTTATTCATGATCTTCAATATTTTTAACCTCCGAGGTAACATTATAACTTATTTTATATACTTCCAAAAATGGTCTCATTTTTTGTCTTACATTAGTTTGCTTAAGATGCACTTTTACATACGAAAATATGGGGTGTAACAATGTTATGGAGAAAAATGTGCCCACATGTTGATCATTATTGCGTAAGTAGTCGAATCTGGAGAGGGAAAGGGCTAACAATTATTTGTTTGCAGAAAAGGAAGCATGAAATCTCCAGGTTCGGTATGGTCCAGAATATCCCGCCTTTGCTACTTGACTGGTGGAAAGACCTTGCACCTTGTGATAAAAATCATGTGAGGAGAGTACTTAGTGACTTGCCATCTTTGCTGAACATTCGACCAAATAGGGAACTGATCGAGGCCGCTACCATGTTCTGGCACGAGAAAAGGTCAATTTGGCAACACAAAAATGACTCCTCTCCTGGAAGAAATAAGAGGTTTCGCCAAATTACCATGGGATAGTCCGGGACTGCTCGTACCATAAAATCGTACTTCCCACGATTTTCTAGAAATGTTGGGTTTTAAGAAAAATGATGAACTGCTATGTCTAAATAAATCATAAATCCCTTTTGAGTTCTATTATCAGCGTAATGGGCATAGCAAATCATATCGTCTTCATCATGATGAACTAGCCATTACTTCTTTGGGATGGGTACATCACCGGGTTTATGTTTTCATTATTTGCTTCTTGGGGTTGTTGATCTTTCCGATGCAAGGAGGAAGGATTCATACTCGCTTAGCCATGGTTGCGAGGACCTTAATGGATGGCATCGAAGGACAAACTTATGCTATCATCCCGGTGATCTTAGCTGAGATGTACCGTGCTCTAGATCGGTGCAAGCATGGGTTCGGACACTTTGAGGGTTGCAATCTATTGCTACAAGTCTGGCTGCTTAAACACTTTCAGATGGGTGAGTATCATCAACAGCTTCTGCGAAGACCACTGAATGACTACATAGCCAACCATCACCTAAAGAAAATGACGTTTATTCCAGACAGGTTTGCAAAGCCTGGAAATGATGTCGGTTGGGTGAGTTTCTTCAGCAATCTGACAGACAAGCAGGTGCATTGGATGTTTGAATAGTTTCCTAGTAGTGAGTTCATCATGAGATCAAAAGGGACAACTCACTTGGTACTGGTCGGGCTGCGAGGCATTTACCCATACGCTCCTATAAGTATAATGAGGCAAGCCTGAAGAGAACAAGTCATACCTCAGATTTCCAATATGGTCCAATACAAGGTAGATTTTAAGGGAGATGTCATTCCATTCAAGTTCGAAGCGCAACACATGTGGAACCAAAATATCATTGTGGAAGGAGAAACTATTGAGCGAGACAGGCATCATGCTAGTCATATGTACTATTATCTATCATGGTTGGCAGACGACGTATCTAGGGACGTCAAACCAGGAGTCAATCGGATAGGATCATAGATGAAGTGGTTGAGGCACAGGTGAAGTACAAGAGGCTACGCAAAAGGGTGTTCGAATCCGAAGCTAAGCATCTGGAGCAACATAAATAAACATGGAGGCGATAAGTGAATGGAAAGAGATTGCCACTAAGTGGACGGAGAGATCAGAATACTTGGAGCAAGGTCTGATGGAGCTGGAAGGGAAGATGAGAAAGCGACTTTGGGATTGTCAGGGCATGTACGACAATGAAGGTAGGAAACTGGCAAAGGCTTACTTGTTGCTGGACATGCGAAATCTGGGAAACATAATTGATGGGGTCAAGAGAGACAAGAATGGAGAAGGTCATTCAGGGACCAAGTACATTAGGAGATAATGTTCTTTACTGCTTTCTAGCTTAGATTAGATTTCAATGTAATAAGGTTTAATGTCGTTAGTGACTTTACTATTATTGTCGATTTAGTGAAATATTGTTTTGGCTTATGTTTGGATTAATGAAATGAAGCAAAAGTTGGCATCAATTTTCTCCAATTCTATGTGTCACTTAGGCCTACCTCGGGCAAATGAGGTCCCCAAATTAGGACGTGAACTATTGCATGGCTTTGTGAAACATGTTTAAATATTGCAAACACACTTTTATTTCACCCTACTGACTTGGTTACCTTTTGCTTTTCTTTATTTTGATTATTTCCATTCCCAAAGGTTGGTCTGTGCATACTGGCATCATGAGCATACCACATTAGATCCAGAGGTCCTCTACCTCCTCCTCCACCTAGCGACCCGAAAAGCAAAGGCAAGGGATAAGGGGAAATGGGTGATTTAAGTGGTATCCGGAAAGATAATGTTGTTGTGGCGGAAAATGTTGAAACTTCAGACGGTAGAAGCACCCCGGGGCAGAATGAATTGGTCTTACGTTTAGAGCAAAAAATCCTGAAACTACAGGGCAAGCTTGAACAGGTCCGAAATCTAGCAAACCTTTCCCTTACTCTCAGTGTTCCCGACATCAACCAAAACCCGACTTCCCAGAACCAAACACCGCCACAAAACACACAAAACCAGAATCCACCACCCAAAGCTCCAAATGCTCCCGCGCCACACCAGTATCATAATCCCGCACCTCCCCAAAACCTTAACCTACCACCAGTGCAAACCCCTCAACAACATCACCATCATCCAACTCAATACCCATAAACCACTACTTACTACACTCCCCAAAATGTACCACAACCTACTCCCGATGCCCAAAACTAAACCAACAACCGCCCATATACCCAAGTTCTAGGAACGCATCAAAGCAATTCGATATATGTGGAAACCTTACCCCATACCCCGCAACAAACCCTATACATACCTGAACCGACGGACAAGGACCTGCTCATTAGAAACATGGCAGAGGAACTCAAGAAACTTACAAGGAGAGTCCAGAGTTGTAGGGATTGCAGAACTACCATGAGATGGTCAGCATGGTCCTCCTGACTTCGTGAATATACAAGAATATCGTCAATGAACACTATCACAAAGGAGCCGAGGAATGGCTTAAAAATGCGATTCATAAGATCCATGAAGGTCGTTGGAGCATTTGTTAGCCCAAAAGACATTACTAGAAACTCAAAATGCCCATCCCACTCCCTGATCTTCAATTGGTGATACCCGGATCGTAAATCGATTTTGGAGAAGTACCTGGCACCTTGCAATTGATCAAACAAGTCATCTATTCTTGGCAGTGGGTACTTATTTTTGATTGTTACCTTATTAAGTGGCTGATAGTCAATACACATTCACAGTGACCCATCTTTCTTTCTTACAAAAAGTATCGATGCGCCCCAAGGCGGTACGCTTGGCCGGATAAAACCCTTTTCTAACAAATCTCTCAATTGTTCCTTTAGCTTCTTCAGTTCTGCTGGTGCCATTCTGTAGGGTGGAATAGATATAGTATGCGTGTCTGGCATCACATCAATCCCAAAATCAATCTCCATGTCCGGTTGGATCCCAGGGAGTTCATCCGGAAAGACTCCCAGAAATTCATTCACAACAGGCACAGACTCAAGTGTAGGTGCCTCAGCATCGGTGTTCGTAACCCGGACCAAATGGTAAATATATCCCTTGCTGATCATTTTCATGGCCTTTAGGTAAGAAATAAACCTACCCTTCAGCACTACATCATCACCCTTCCACTCAATAATTAGCTCATTTGGAAATTCGAACCTAACAGTTCTGGTTCGGCAATCAAGCTTGGCAAAATAAGAATAAATCCAATCCATCCCCATTATCACATCAAAATCAACCATTCTCAATTCAATAAGATCGTCCAAGGTGTCCCGACCACACAATGTAACAATGCAATCCCTATAAACCTGCGTGGCTAAAATAGACTCACCAACCGGAGTAGATACAAAGAATGGCTCATAAAGTTGTTCTGGTTCTATCCCAAATTCCATAGCAACATAAGTTGTGATATATGACAAAGTGGAACCGGGATCAATAAGAGCATATACTTTATGAGATTGGACAGTCAATATACCTGTGACAACATCTAGAGAAGCCTCTGAATTCTGGCGACCCCTCATAGCATAGAAACNCATAAGTTGTGATATATGACAAAGTGGAACCGGGATCAATAAGAGCATATACTTTATGAGATTGGACAGTCAATATACCTGTGACAACATCTAGAGAAGCCTCTGAATTCCGGCGACCCCTCATAGCATAGAAACGGCTGGATCCTCCCAAACTCTGTGCCCCACCCCTAGCTGCACCATGCCCTACGGGTGTTGGAGTTCCTCGAGCTGGAGGAGGTGCTATGGATGTAGTAGCTGCAGAACTGGCTGACTGTGCCATGCCCCTGCCCGTACCCTGGAGGGACGAACGACAATCCCTCTGAATGTAACCCCGCAATCCGCATCCGTAGCATATGGGTAAGTCCATGTAGCATATTCCTAGGTGCATCTTTCCACACCTAGGTCATGGAGGCTTCCTCTGCTGCTGGAATCTACCACCATGACGGTCCTGCTGATTGGATCCCCTATTGCTCTGACTGGGCCTGAAATGGCTCCACTGCTGCTGCTGACTAGCCCCTGATGGCAGTGCACTAGCTGAAGACTGAGCAAAGGACTGTGTTGGCCCTGACGACCCTCCTCTAAATGTTGACTTGCCACCACCTGAAGAACTACCAAAGTTCCCCGTAGACCGCGCCTTATTACTACCTCTCGCTCCATTCTGTTCCTTAATTTGTGGGTCTATGTGGGTTGAGAGAATGCCACAATCTTTCCATAGTTCATATCAGAATTCAAGGCTGTTGTAGCGGCCTCATTAATTACCAAGGGACTAAGGCCCTGCACAAATCGGCAAACTCTAGCCTCCATAGTGGGTAGAATGTAAATAGCATATTTAGCCAGGTACGCGAATCTCATATGGTAATCCCACACGCTCATGCTACCTTGCCTCAAGTTCTCAAACTCAGCAGCACGGGCTGCCTTAGTCTCGGCAGGCAAGAAATGATCAATGAAGGCATCAGCAAACTCACCCCACCTCGTCGGAGGGCTCCCTTCTTCACGGGACTCCTCCCATAGTTCAAACCAAGAATATGCCACCTCTTTCAGGTGGTAGGAGGCCGACTCCACTGCCTCTATTTCAATAGCACGCATAACTCTGAGAGTCTTGTGCATCTCATCAATGAAACCCTGGGGATCTTCCTATGGGTTAGTACCCGTGAACACTGGAGGATCCAACTGGAGAAACCTGTTCACCCTGGAACTAGTAGAATCCCCTGGCTGACTGGAATAAGCGGGTGCAACATTTGACCTCTGGGTCTGGGAAGCTACTATTTGAGCCAACATCTGTATGGCTCCCCTAAGATAAACATCAGAAACACCAAAATCGGAAGCTGGAACTGGAGGTGGAACTGGTATATCAGTTGGAGGAACCGTTGCGCCTTCAGTAGGTGTAGGGATAGGTGCAGTCTGATAAGTTGTAGTAGAGTAGGCAGGGTAGTAACTGGAGGAATATTCTCACTCCTCGAGTGGTAACCCGCATCATCAATTATACGATCAACTGTCATTCCTGGGGTGACATTGGCTCTTTGGCCAGTTCTTGCCTTCTTCTTAGGCACCATGTACTGAAAATTAGAGCAACTCAGGAGTTAAAGGAGAAATAATCTTACAACAAGCTTTATCGCACGATCAAGAACATGAAAGAAGGGTATTATTCCTAAATGCCCATGAAACATCCTAATTATAGATGTGGTCAACAACACACCGATAATAAGGACTCTACTAGACACAGCTACGAGACATTCCATGACACTTTAAAACCTGAGGCTCTGATACCAAGTTTGTCACGCCCCAAAACCGAGGAGTGCGACCGGCGCTTAGCCGAGTGAACCTGACCGAGCAAGCCTGTTAGATTTCATTCTACCCAAACTCATCCATGAATAGAGATAATACATATTATCATTAATTAGACGAAAATGTATTCATGTCTACAATACCAATTCATTTCCAATTGTTTCATCATTTTTAGAGTCTCAAATAGACAAGTAATAAATCCACAACATAACATAGTTTATATTTTCCCAGCACCAGTACACAATCCACACTATGTCTACGGAGCCTCTATAGATAAAGAAGAGTACAATGATAATGCTGGCAACAAGGCCCCGGCTATACCTCAAAAAGAATACACAAAGTACAAAAGATTTATGACCCCGAAATGAAGTGGGGCTCACCAAGTCAGCTGGGAAGAATGTGCATTGCTATCACTGATCGATATTTCCTGCTGTGGAACCACGTGCATCCATTTAAAGATGCAGCGCCCCCGGCAAAAGGGACGTTAGTACCGTCGAATAGAACTAATATGTATAACTAAACACCCTCTCAATAGAATGACAAATAATATAAATACGATTATCATAATATCAATGAAAGACTTAATCAACATCAAACCTCAATTTAGGATCAAGACAATTTTCAAATTAATTTCCATATCTCACATTGGGAGATTTCTTTTAGTATTAATATACCATTGTCCACAATACCATTATTCACAAAATCAGTACCATCGTACTCTCAGCACAGAGTCCGATCACGACCCAATCGGCTAGACCATCTCATTAGAGGCATCAACCACAATTTCTATCAATATCAATACTACCGCCTTTAACACGGAGTCCGATCACGACCAGATCGGCTAGGCTATCCATTAGGGACATCAACCACAATTACCATTTCAATTATAATTTCCAGTACGATTACCACCATGTGTGCGGCATGGTGTCTGATCACGACCCGATCGGCTAGGCCGTCTTATTTGAGACATCAAACTTTTTATATCAATCATCGCATTTCATAATACTTTCACATCTTTTCATTTCATTGGCACTAGTAGCCATAATTATAAGATCATTCCTGGCACGTTGGCCATATTCAGTATTTCATGCTCACATTATCAATTACAAATATCATCGTCATCATCAACAACAAACACAATTCAAATCAAAGTGTGTAGTACACATGTGAGCAACTTAGAGTCTAATGCACATAGAGATATTTCACAAATTTGGCATAATATCTTTCATTTGAACTTGACTTAAAGTCGAAATATTATTAATGCACAGCCCATATTTTAACACATCCTCAATTGGTAATATAACATGAATAGAGCATTTGGGATGCTTGTTGAACATATATCTTTCCACCCAATCTTACTCGGAATAGCCAATTTCTTAATGAATCACTCGGGACTTACATAATTTACATGAATATCGTGGGATTCAATTCCAAGAGAAGAGTTTAGCCGACATACCTCACTTGAGTTTCCTTATACTATAAAATGTTCTGAACTTCTTAGCAACTTCAATCTATTTTAGAAATATAACAAATTGAATCAAAATTAGGAAGATGATCATGGTTCTAGATCACTTGAGCATATTCTCAAACACTAGGTGTGCAAAATGTTTTAATGTCCTTTTTATGAAGGACTTCATCATCCCACAACCCAATATTTATCATTTTTAGCTCAACAATCTTCCTACACCCTTTGATAATACATGCATGTAAAATAAAAAACTCTCATGCCCATAAATTATCTTGCTTATTATCCATTTCTACACAAAATTCGAAATTGAGGGTTAGGGTGTAGAATCTTACCTCTAGGATAAAGATCTAGTGAGTTTCCCTTCTCAATCTTCCAAAACTCGGGCAAGAATTGAAGAACAATTATTGGAGAACACCTTCTCACTCTAGGGTACTCTCTCTCACTCTAAAATGTCAGATAATAGCTCAAAAATGACTTAAAGAGTGTATTTAACGAAATAGGGTCGGGTTTTAAAAATCCAAAAATGGAGCTCCGGAACAAGGTATGCAATCGCATAACCGATATGCGGACCGCATATCGGTCGCATATTTGGTTACAAAATAGCCAAAAACACTACCTGTGTATGTGATCACTATGCGGTCCGCATAACTGGTATGCGGTGGCATAATGCACCGTATAACAGTTATGCAGTCGCATAGTCGACCGCATAGTTTCTTCCAACAGACCCAATCAACTTCCTCACTCTACGGCCATTATGCGGTCCGTAGAGTGGTTTTGCGATCGCATAATGGACCGCAAAAATATAGTTTTCTGCCAAATATTTTTCTTTACTTTCCGGTGCATTGTTCAACCCAAAATGTTCGAGCCTTCTATAATCCTCAAACACGTAAACCTAGTCTGGCACCATGAAACATTATTTTCTTTGCAAAGTTTACCAGGCCTTACACTTAAGTACTTCAAAATTTTCCAGGGTGTTACACTAGTAGACATTGTGGTTTTGGATTATTACTATAGTTTTGATTGCACTCAGCTACTTTCGTTTTATTTATTTAAATCTGCTGTTTCTTAATCTTTTAATTAAGGAAAATTAAATTACTTGGAAATTTATTAAAAAGAAAAATCACGTGGTTAGTTCATTGTTGGCTTGCCTAGCGGCGGCGCTGGGCGCCATCACTTCCTATAAGAGAATTGGGTCGTGACACGTGTTCTTGTGTGTTTGTTTTTTTTAGACTTTAATCCCTTAAGAAAACTATCTAGGAGATCCATCGTCGGGAAAAATTCAATCTTTTTCTATTTTTCTAAAGAAAATTCATCAATTAAACTAACACAACTAAAATAGCATAGAAAGTCACCCAAACAATCTCTTCACCCCATACTTAAAATTGTGCATTGTCCTCAGTACACATCAAAACTAATAAGTGGGTAAAACATATTCTCCGATAGGCCAAACGCCGAAGCACTAGCAGCTCATGCGATACTGAGATTTCTCCCAGGCATTTTCCTTTGTGCGGGCACTCCACACTTAGTTCTAACTATCTGTCTTATTGTTGCATCCTTCCAATAGTTTTTTTTTTCATGCTCCTACAAAATAAAAAAACTACACAACAAAAATAACACAATAGAAAGGTAAACAAATAAAAAATAAAAGAAATCAGTAAAGTTGGGTTGCTTCCCAACAAGCGCCTTAATTAACGTCGTGGCACAATGTGAACTACTTTTTGCCTCCACCTCGAGCTTCTTAATTGAATCTCCAGTTTGGTTTCAAGTTTCAGTTATGCTCTAGAGATAGCAGAACAAATCTAACTGGCCCAAGGAAATAAGGTAATATTCTATAATTCTTGGCTTTTACATGAAGTGTGTAATCCTGACTTTCTGGCAAGAAATATTCCAGAATGTAGCCACCATGTTTCTCATTCCTTAACTCCTCAATTAGCTCGAATGACTTTATTTCCATATCCTCATCCAAATGCAATATGAAAAAGTGCTTGGAGCGAGGATAAATGCACTCAAACTGAAAATGTGTTGGATTATTCACATCCTGTTCATGACACAAACTAGAGTCAACTAAAGTTGCATCTTTAAGGTCCTTGGTTTACTCAAATGTCACTTCTTCAACATCGACATTATCAAATTCTAGTTGGTTAGTTTGTTGGTATTCAAACCTTAACTCCTACATTATAATATCAATTTTGCCGCTAATTCACGCTCTTTTTGGTTTCTATCCGCAATGTCAGTTCGTTGTGATTTATAAGGTTCACCTAGTTGACTCACTTGAGACTCCAATTTGCGAATAGTTGCCTCTTGTCTTTGTATCTTCAATGATTTCTCATCATATTATTCCACAAGGAACTTTAACATACCAATAATCTCCTTCAGGTTAGCATCCCCGGGTTCTTTATCCCTATTAACTTCACAAGAAAAAGTAGACCCATCATAATAAGGAGCTTGGGGAGGATAAGAAATATAATCATAATCATAAAAGTGACCATATTGACCATCACACATATCACACACATTCCATATACAAGATTGAGTTGGTGCACATAACTCCCTCTCGGGAATATTTTGATAATTTTGCCATAGGTGATTTCTTCCACAATAAGCATTAGGAAGATCAAAAGTTGAACTACCAACATCCAAACTCACATAATTCCAAGATGTCATGCTTATCAAATCACAAATAAAATGAATAAAATAAAATAAAATTAATGAAAAACTTGAACCCTAGCAATATTTACACATACAGCTACACTGTTAGTTCCTAGATAACGACGCAAAAAATTGATCACCCCCAACTATGCCTTATAAAAAAGATTAAGTGGTCGTTACAAATATAATCCGGTCTAAGAGTTCGGAATCGAATCCCACAGAGAACAAAGGCTTAGCTACAGTTGTTCGCTATCACTAAGAAGACAAGTTTGAATAATTTTCTAAATTATAAAGATTGATATTTTTATTGTAATTAAGCAACTAACAATACTAGAAAGCAATAAAATTATTAACTAAAGATACTAAAGATTGGAAACAAAATTAAGGTGACCTAGAGTTATAGTTTTCCCAATTGTCGGAATCCTTCCCGCTACGTCTCCTATAATTTCGCCTAAGTATTTTCTACTGATCGTGAACACTTCAGGTATCGTAATTCTCTTTCTATTAATTACAATAATTTACTAGACATATTCTCCCGAACTACGCTAGCTGGCACTATTTTACCACTCACTATGACGACATCAAGGCTTTGTTATTCGTAAACCCACCTTTAACAATGTCGTATTGATTTCTCACATACATTAGGAGTAACGTTGTTTAAAACCACCTAAATATGTACTCTTTTACAAGAAGTGCATAATAAATAGGTACGGTCAATCGACGTCCATCTAATCAACTAAAATAAGCACGTAGTTAAACAAGTAGAGAAATCCAACGAAAAACGTATATTAAACGTAATAGAAAGTCATCCTCCAAGAGGTTCCATCAAATCTTAGATAAAGGTTTTGCTACACATGGCCTACTAACAATCACATTAATAATTGAAAGCATTAATCTACAAACTAAGGAATAACTGAAGAAGAACTCGTGTGATCCGCTGCTTGCAATCGTTCCGGTAGTCTTTTGCCTCCCAAATAATGTCTCCCTATCCAAAAACTCACTTAGGGGATATTTATAAGGTAGGGTTAAAGTGTACACATCCAAAATTGAGGAAAAAATAAAAGTGGCTCTGATAGACATCGTCAGCGTGGGGGCATCATCATGGGCGCCAAAATAATAGGGCAATGCGCCATTAGAGGTGCTAAAAAACATAGCATGCATCATTAAGGGTGCCAAAGCTAGTGCTCTGGAAAGTGCCTTGTACTGTTTAAGGCTATGAGTTTTTATGGCCTTGCATTGTCAAGGGCTGTGAGTTTTCATGACCTTGCACTATCTAAGGTTGTGAGTTTTTATGGTCTTGCAATGTCTTCTTTTTGTTCTCTATTTCGTAGCTTCTAGGTACCATTTCGTGCAACTTTTCGTCACTTCATATCCAAGTATTCCTACACGTAAAATAAATTCAATTAAACTTAAATGTCATACGAATGGCATAAAAAGAACAAACAAATAAGGTGAATAACGACAAAATATATGGATTTATAGCCTGACATCATAACCCTTCATATAATTCTTGACTTTCATCTTTAATCAACTCAAAAAAGTTTCTATTATATGAAGCATGCATATTATTTAATATTTCTTCTTACCACTACTTGTGATGGATCAACATTGACGCCATCATGTCTTAAGCCACCTAATGCTTCATTAATTAATAATTCTACAAAATTTTCAGGAAGTAGTATATGCTGAGTAAACTCTATGTTTCTAAAATTTTGCATCACATTTATTTCCCCATGCATGACCCAAGGGACATAATATAGAGGGAATGACTTGCAAACCAAATGCAATTTTTCCACTTTACAAAATCATAATTAGGACAATGATATTTTATTCTATCTTCTTATATCTCTATTCTTAAATTCAAATTCTAAAAACTTATTCGAACCAAGCAAATATTCGGATGTGTGCTTCTCCATTTTAATCCCAGATTTATCCATTAGAAAAACTGGTTAGTATGCAACAATATCACCTGCAAGTTCTTCAAACTTATAAGATTAGAAAATTAGGTTATTGTGCAACAATATTTAACAAGTTCATCCCATACTCAAATTATACACACCGACATGTATTAAGTATCTGTTAATAAACATGCATGTCAATCAAATAAAATGCAGGTGCAAAATCAGGCTCACAAATGCAACAATCAAAGAAATAATTGAGAAAAAGCATACCAAAATTGAGAATACAGAGACACCAGAGACTAATCAATTTGTTAGAGAAAATTTATATTACAGAACATCACTCCACTACATATGAGTAAAATTAATAGAAACAGTTAGTAATGGGAGATTGCATACTCAAAAATACTAGGGTTTATTGAGAAATCAAGCTAATAAAGTGTATAAAGTCAACATAAAAATCTCAAATTAAAAACAAAATCAAATACACAGAGAAAATCCAAATCCATCATAGAATACCCAAAATAACACAAAAACAAAGTAAAACCCCACATACAATTCAAAAACATACAAATATCAGATTACACAAAACAAAAAATGGAAAAGATGAAAGAAACGATTGCAGATAAATCGAAGAAGAAATTACTAAGATTGGAAGAAGTTCAATTGCTACGCTTTTTTCACTTTGTAATTTTCCTCAAACAACTTGCGGAATAATTAGAAAGATTTGGGAGAGAAAGGCGGGAGACTAGACAAAGAGAGAGGAGGGAGAAAAAGAGAGAGAAAGAAAAATAGGTTGATCTAAAAGATTTGGGAGAGCAAATGACGAGGGAAACCAAAAGGAAATTGAGGGAAAAATTAAGAGGGAAAAATTAGAAGGTGTTATGAAAATAATTATATTGTGGATGTCCATTATTACTCCACTATAGATAATCTTCCTGAAAAAGATTATTCGTTTGGTACTCTATTGAAGTTTATCTACAAGCAGCTGATGCAGACAGGTTGCAAGCAACTCAATAAAATGATTTGAGCAGCTTCTTATTAAACAGGCAGGTTGCAAGCAGCTCATGCAGGCAACTTATAAGCAGCTCAAGAAAAGCTCCGCAGTTGCTTCCTTTATTCTATAAATAGAGGAGTTTTCAGTTCATTATGTACATTAATTTGAAGTTGAATAATATATCAGTTTCTCTCTATACTTGTCTTTAGTTTAACTACTTTATAGTCTTTATTTTATAACACGTGCTGCAGCAGCTTCTTATTAAACAGGCAGGTTGCAAGCAGCTCATGTAGACAGCTTACAAGCAGCTCAAGGAAAGCCTCGCAGCTGCTTCTTTTCTTCTATAAATAGAAGAGTTTTAAGTTTATTATGTACATAAATTTGAAGTTGAATAATATATAAGTTTCTCTTTACACTTGTTTTCAGTTTATCTACTTTACAGTCTTTATTTTATAATACGTTATCAGCACGAGACTCTTCCATTTTGAGCGCAAGTAAGTAAAAATAATTGTTATGTGGCTCCAAAATTTTGGGAATTTGAAATTGGGTCCTTGTATTATGTTGAAGAAATTCCAGAGAAACTTGAATTTCAAGAAATTGAAAACGGGAAAAAGGCTGAGGAATAAAGAGATATAGAAATAGAAAAAGCTTCCGAAATGAAAGGGAGTTATTAGAAGATTGGGAAGGTATAGAGAGAACAGATTTGGAAAAGTTATTCGGTGCAGCGGTGGTATTTGTAGATTCCAAAAAAGAATGATGATGTTCTTAACAATGAGTTAAAGATGCAGCTTTATGGGCTTCACAAGATTGCCACTGAGGGGCCGTGTTATGAACCGCAGTCGATGTCGTTCAAGCTTTCAGCTCATGCAAAATGAGTTCATCTCCGATGCAAGGCAAATCATAAGGCAGATTATATCCTTGAAGTGGTGAGTTTTTCTTCTTGGCAGTAGTGATGTAGATATCACTTACATCTGGAGTGGCCAAATTTGCGTAATTAATTTGAGCCTTTTGCTTATATTTTAATATCTTTATTATCGCTTGCTTGGTTATATAGAAAGTTCAAGCCGGATATGAGTTTAAAGATAAAAGAGGAGGTCACCAAGCAAATCGAAGCTAAAGTTCTCCGAGTGGTCGAATATCCGACCTGGTTAGCCAACATTGTGCTGGTCCCAAAGAAAGATGGGAAAGTTAGAGTATGTGTCGATTACTGAGATTTGAACAGAGAAAGTCCTAAGGATGATTTCTCGCTGCCTAACATATACATACTGATTAACAACTATGCCAAGCATGAACTCCAATCCTTTGTGGATTGCTTCGCAGGATACCATCATATTTGGATGGTTGAAGAGGATGTTGAAAAGACCGCTTTTATCACACCATTGGAAATATATTGTTACAAAATGATGTCGTTCAGTTTGAAAACTGTTGGGGACACCTACATGAGAGCCATGACGACTATTTTACATGATATGATACACAGGGAAATAGAGGTGTACATGGATTATGTTATCATCAAACCTAAAAGGAGTTCGGATCACATAGTAGTCCTGAAGAAAATTTTCGACCGACTTCGAAAATACAACCTAAAGTTGAACCCTGCAAAATGTGCCTTCGGTGTCCCTGCTGGAAAGTTGTTAGGTTTCGTCGTCAGCCGCTGAGGTATTGAGTTAGACCCATCAAAAATCAAATTTATCCAGGACTTGCCACCGCCAAGGAATAAGAAAGATGTGATGAGTTTTCTAGGACGCCTCAATTATATAAGCCGTTTTATAGCACAATTAACGGTGATATGTGAGTCAATCTTCAAAATGCTAAGAAAAGATGTTGCAACAAGTTGGATTGAAGAATGCCAAAAAGCCTTCGACAAGATCAAGGAATATTTATCTAAACCGCCCATGTTGGTCCCACCAGAACCAGGAAGACCTCTAATTCTTTGTCTAGCTATGTTGGATGGGGCCTTTGGTTGCGTTCTAGGATAACATGCTGAAACTGGGAGGAAAGAGCAGACGATATAATATCTGAGCAAGAAATTCACGCCTTACGAAGCCTGGTACTCTTTGTTGGAACACACCTTCTATGCTTTGACATGGATAGCCCAAAAGTTGAGACATTATTTCTATGCGTACACTACATATCTCATATCAAGGATGGATCCACTAAAATACATCTTTCAGAAACCCATGCCTACGGGTAAGTTAGCAAAGTGGCAGATATTACTGAGTGAGTTCGACATCATCTATGTAACTCAGAAGGCAGTCAAAGGGAAAGCATTGGCTGACCACTTGGTAAAACATCTCGTAGACAGAGAATATGAACCATTGAAGACGTATTTTCCCGACGAAGAGGTATCATTTGTAGGAGAAGCTACTACCAAAGCATACGAGGGTTGGAGGATGTTCTTCGACGGAGCAACAAACTTCAAGGGAGTGGGCATCAGAGCTATCTTAGTATCAGAAACCAGTCAACATTACCCGGTATCCGCAAAACTCAGGTTCACGTGCACCAACAATATGGCAGAATATGAGGCTTGCATCTTGTGACTCAGGTTGGCCATAGACATGAACATTCAGGAGTTGTTGGTAATCAGAGATTCTGATCTACTGGTGCACTAGGTTTTGGGAGAATGGGCTACTAAGAACACCAAAATATTACCATACTTTCATTGTGTACAAAAATTGATCAAGAGGTTCACAAAGATAGAATTCCACATGTTCCAAGGGTCCAGAATGAGTTTGCAGATGCATTATCCACATTGTCTTCCATGATACAACATTTAGACAAGAATTTCATCGATCATATCCCAATAGGAATTCATAAGCAGTCATCTTATTATGCCCACGTTGAAGAAGAGTTTGATGAAAATCCATGGTTCCACGATATCAAGGAATACTTGGAAAGGGGAGAATATCCAGAGAACGCTACACATACTCAGAAACGCACGCTTCAAAGATTGGCCAACCATTTCTTTCAAAGTAGAGGAATTTTGTATTGAAGGACTCCTAATTTGGGATTATTGCGATGTGTCGAGGCCAAGGAGGCATCTAGATTGCTCGAAGAAATACATGTCGGAACTTGCGGATCTCACATGAACGGTTTCATTTTGGACAAGAAGATATTAAGAGCAAGGTATTTCTGGAAGACTATGGAAACAGACTATATCAAATATGTTCAAAAGTGTCACCTATTCCATATACATGCTGATATGATATGAGTACCGCCCAACGAACTCAATGCAACAAGTTCGCCCTAACCTTTCTCTGCTTGGGGAATGCATGTCATCAGACCAATTGAACCTGCTGCTTCAAACGAACATAGGTTCATTTTGGTGGCTATAGACTGCTTCACAAAATGGGTTGAAGTCGCATCCTATAAGGGTGTAACTAATAAGGTCGTAGCAGATTTTTTTCGGGACTGGCTTGTTTGTCGATTTGGAGTACCTGAGTCAATCATTACTAAGAATGCTGCCAATCTCAACACTGACTTGTGAAAGCTATGTGTGAAACATTCAAGATCAAGCATCGGAACTCTACAGCATACATGCCCAAATGAACAGAGTCGTACAAGCCGCCAACAAGAACATCAAGAAGATATTGAGGACAATGATGGAAAACTACAAGCAATGGCACGAAAAGCTATCGTTTGCTTTGCTCGGGTATCGCACCACCATTCGCACGTCCACTGGGGCAACCCCCTACCTAATGGTCTATGGTACCGAGGCTGTTATCCCTACCAAAGTGGAGATTCCTTCCTTAAGGATCATAAAAGAGGTCGAGCTCAATGATGCGGAATGGGTACGGGACCAGTATGAACAACTAGCTCTCATTGATGGTAAAAGAATGAACGAAGTGTGTCACAGTCAACTCTACCAGAACAGAATGGAAAGAGCTTTCAATAAAAAGGTTAGGTCAAGGTAATTCACATCGGGGCAATTGGTGCTAAAACGAATCATCCCACATCAGGATGAAGTAAAAGGGAAATTCTCACCCAACTAGCAAGGCCCTTATATGGTTCACCGAGTGCTAACAGTAGGAGCCCTTATACTTGCAGAGATGGATGGAGATATTTGGCCAAAACCTATCAATTCGGACGCAGTCAAGAGATATTATGTTTAAGGCTATGTTTGCACTTTCTATTTTATGTAACCTGAACTAAGCTTGACCTGATTCCCGTTTAAGATGGAATACATAGGCAGCCCTATGAGTTAGGTCACATCATAATAAGATCTCTATTCCCCCCCTATGGTCAGAAACTGGGGCAAGATCTCGAGTTTACCTGATCTCATCGTATTTAGAATCATCAAGGAATGTATCGCCAGAAGTTTGCATTTAAATTGGGGCAGAAATTCTGAGTTAAGGAGGTTGCAATGTATCAAAAGCTTGTCACAGTTATCAATTCAACAAAATTATTTTCTCTCATGCGTTATCACATATTTCAAATGAATACATTTTATATAAACAATTTATCATAAATGCAGGTTTTTCGAAAATTTCATTCTTTCTATTGTAGCCACACGTTACCCGGGGAAACTCAAATAGGACCTCAAGACAGGAACAAAGGCAAAGCAAGGAATCGAGAGCACGAACCAACATTTCCCCCTACAAACTCACAATTTCCCTTTGGATACAGGCATAGTGGATATAACTAGAATGTCCGCAAATATATGCACACAACAAGATCACTATCTTCATACCAACAGAAGTCGCCAAATGCAAACGCGTCAAGCTAAGAAATACTTTGCCCTCTCGCATTTGATCATTGTCTCCATTATTTGCATGAGGCTAAGAATTGCCTCCATTATTGCATAAGGCTAAGAATTGTCTTTCTTTGCATGAGACTAAGCACCGTCTCTATTCTCTGCACGAGGTTAAGCACTGCCTCCATTATCCCATAAGGCTAAGCACTGCCTTTATTTGCATGAGACTAACCATTGTCTCCATTCTTTGCAAGAGGCTAAGCACTGTGTCCATTATTGCATAAGGCCAAACGTTGCCTTTCTTTGCATGAGACTAAGCATTGTCTCTGCTCCTTGCATAAGGTCAAACACTGCCCTCACCATAGCATGAGGCTAAGCACTGCTTCCATTATTACATAAGGCTAAACACTGCTTTTCTCTGCATGAGACTAAGCATTGTCTCCATTCCTTGCATGAGCACTGCCTACATTATTGCACAAGGCTAAGCACTGCTTTGCTTTGCATGAGACTAAGCATTGTCTCCATTCCTTACATGAGGCTAAGAATTGTCTCCATTATTGCATAAGGCTAAGCATTACTTCTCTTTGCATGAGACTAAGCATTGTCTCCACTATTCGCATCGGGCTAAGCACTGCCCTCATCTCATACAGGGTTGAGTTTTGTCTCACCTCGTTCCCGCATATGACTAAGCATTACATCTGTCCTCTATCAAACGATTGATATCACTGCATACTCGCATTTCATGGGCTAAAACATCGCCACATTGTTCAAAGGCGTCATATTTCATAGGTACCATCTTCATAGCTTTAAGACACCATGACATGGCTTGAGGGTCTCTCGAAATTACATATCATTATTCAAAGGTGTCATAGTCTGGAGGCACTATCCTCATGGCCCGAGGACACCATTTCATGGCCTGCGAATCCCTTATAATATGCTTCATGGCCGGGGACGTCATTGTTTGAGGACATCATCCGCATCTTCCAAAGACAACTCTCATAGTCCGAAGGAAATCTGCATCATGTTAAATATTTTGCAAAAACCCATATATATTTGCGTGCATCGTGTTTTACGTTTTGAAGGTAACTCGCGAGGTAACCGTTCTACAAACAGGAGCAATTATCGCTCTGGCTTTCGTTCACAACGTTCACATCCTTCGATCATCTCAAATGTTACAAATAACCAACGATTGATTATTTCGATCCCGTAACCAATCAAACATTTGTCTTGCAAATCCGTAACGATCACATTAAAAGATCATTTTCACACGACCAATCTTATAGCAATTCCATCAGTTTCGTTCGCTGTTGGATCCAGAACTACACACGACCTGATTTCCGTAACACCAAGGATATGTAGGCAACTCAGGAACCAGGTTTCGGCCCCATATTTTTAAAAACACATCATCCTCACTTATTTCGGACAAAATTGGTCATCAATTTCTTTACCCGACAATTCTTTCATCATTCTCGGGTAAAGAGGGGGAGTTGTTGATATCCAATTTTGCCCTCATGTTTTTATAAGTGTCATGTATACTTTCAAAATATCATATTTTGCATTATTACCAAATCTACAAGATTAATATAAGTATTTTACATAATATTCCATAATTTTAAAGCTTTAAAATTGATTTTCTTGCATTTTAATTACTTGAATATGTATTAATTACCCCCTTAAATTATTTTGTGATGACTTAATCATCCAAATTTATTATTTGCACCCACATATACATTTCATAATATTTTACTTTGTTTTATATAATTATATTTGTATTTTAAGGCTATTTTACACAGCTTACAAAAATAGCCTATATTCTATACATAATTGTATTTGTTATATTACCTATACTAAAATAGCATTTCTTATATTGTTATAATGTTAAGTTATTATTTTAAAGCATTTTACTATACATCTTATTATTTATTAGTCATTGTTTTTAATTTATTGTTTAATAAATTTTGTGTATTTAAATTGTAGCCCAATTCTAAGCCAATTTTGTTTTGGACCAAAATCTGGTCCAAACCAAGATAGCCCAATAACCCTAAGCTCAAATAAGACAACCCTTTTAGCCAATCCGGTCGTGACCCGTTTATGACCCGCCCCAACTCTTTGTTGACATTTGGGGTACTGTTGAGACTGTTCTTCTTATTTATTTATTTGTCAATTGGTAACTCGTAAGTTTCTTGGCCTTCGCAATTTCATCCTCTTTCTTTTGTGTTCATATTCTGTATGCTAATGCTACTGAAACTTATGTGAATTAATATGTTTCTATGCCATCTCTGTTTGCAGCCTTATTGGCTCTAAAGTATTTTGTGACTCTGAACTTTTCTAGCATTTGAACTTGCTATACATGCCAGAAATGACGCTAACAACTTCAAATTATTGTATTTAAAGATTAAAGAAGAAACAAAATGCACCTTATGCCTGAATGGAGATAAAACCTCCCAAACTTCAACCAAAGCAGAAATCTTCAAATGGCATATAAACCGAAATCTTATGTCGCAAAGCGGCAATACACCTTAAGGAGGCCATGCCTCCATTCCTGGCGATCTCATGCTGTAGATGTCCCGATCAAACTTTTATTACTATTATTAAAATTAACAGCAATCAAAAAAATTAAAACTAAAAAGTCAAATTCTTTTCTAGCAACAAGCATGAAGAGGCGAATATCAAACCTATTCTGGAAGTATCTGTATGCTGCAATATTAGCGGCTCTAAAATATATTTTCTTTTTATTACGCTTAAACTAAAACTCAATGATTTAATATGATTATTATGTAAGATTATAAGATTCAAAATTAATTTTCTTTTCATTTGTGAAAGAAGAAAAGAAAAAGGCAAAAGAACAAATTAAAGTAATACTTTAAATTCTTATAGTAACAGCTTTTCACATGTGATCCAACTTATGTTCTTTGATATCCGCCCACGAGTGTACACGCAATGGACATATATTACGATCACGAACTAATATACCTAAGTGTCTCACAAATGTGGCAGAATGCTTCCCAACAGCTCGATTGTGGTAGAAAGTGACGCTCAACTGTTCTCCAACTTTGAGTCCTAGAATATTTTTACATATGTTCTTTCCTCTCACTTTTTTTTTCTTTTCAGATTCACATGGACCTGCTAATTTCCAATTTGAGTTAATCATAAAAAAGGGCCAGTCCAATAACAACAAAAGAATATTACAAACTGAGACAGAAAAATACTTATTTTGCTTCTTTGAGTGTCTTGTATCACTTCAACTTCTTGAGGGAGGGAAACATCATCTTCTAGTGGATCAAAACCAGGAGGTGCAAGATTCGTATTCTGAGCTAGCTCATTCAGATAAGAAGCTGCTGCATTACGATTTTTACTATTTTCAATCGGGAGTCTCTGTTCAGCATTTACCCTTACCGAACCCAAAGATCTAAAACTTTTCCCCCGTCCCCTTGCTAAGGCGCCTGGCGCAACGTATGAATGCTTAACATTCTTTGAAGTTGATTGTATTTCAAACTTCTGAGATTTTGATGGATTCATGTCAACCTAATACAACAAAAGAAAGAAGAGTATTATTAAGCTACCCCAACAAGAACGATATTTCAGCAAGTTGCCAATAAGAAAAAGGATGCCAACTAGCAAGTATTATTAGGGTACTGTGTGTTATTCCTTATTTCTTTTAATTCAAAAACTTTTAGTATTGACAATAAGTGCAGAAATAGCAAAAAATGCAGACCAATCTTTTTAAAAAGCACCACAGCAGTGTCTCAAACATCCAAATACACTAGCACAACCCAAAGCATTATACTAAATAAAGCAAAAAGAATATTTCTTTACAGCAAAGACAAAACTAAATATTTTCCAGCTTTCAAATTGATCGATCATAAATAACTAGATAATGAGAATGAAAAATGGCAGAACTAGTGCCTAACAGCCAAAACTAACGAGCATCTAAGTGAAATCACCATTTGCTTTGTAATATAGAAAACAAAGGTGATCATGGTGAGCTCTACGTACTTGTGAGAAGAACTAGAAAGTTAAAAAGGAGATAGCTAAAAATAAGAAAATTCAGAAGACGAACTACTCCAATTAATTCATACAATGTGGGAATGTCTTCAGATGAAGTAAGTCTATCAAGAGGCGAGGAAATAGGGGATTTGGCCATGATTTGATTGCTTTGGTAAGGTGAAGCTAATATAAATGATCTTATTGCAGGCGTGTTCACCTTCTGAAATTCTTCATAACGATCACTGAAAGCAGTGATCTCTACCGTAGCATGAATTGATAATAGCGAGAAAATCCATTAAGAAACAACTGTAATCAGTTCAACTTCATTATAAGAAAGTGAAAGTAGCAGTTGGGTGATTTTAGGATACAAGCTAACCTGTCAGGCAAACAAATGTGAAGTCTAGTGGGTAGAAAAAGAGAATAACGTATTTCTTCCCAATGTACTCAGAAAGTTTAATTAAGGATAAAGTTAGCTAATTCTTATTTCACACGAAACTTGTACAATACAATCACGACCAGATAGTGAGAAATCTTTTGTTCCAATAATAATATGCAATCAAACCCAATTCCAAAAAATAATCTACTCTACAAGATGAACACACATAATTGACCTATAACGAGGCAATATTCAATGAAAATAAAGAACCAACTTCTGCGAATTCATCAGCAATGTCATAAAACCTACATGTAATTATAAGTTTGGAGCATATATAATTATAAGATGCAACCCAGTATTTGAAAAACATAGAGAGAGAGAGAGAGAGACGATAACATAAAAAAATTCCCAATTTCAAACCACAAAAATAATTAATTCTTATAAAGAATCCTTCAATAACTCCGTAGAGATGCTTTAGAATCAGCTCTAATGAAATTGTGGAACAAGGATTAAAGAAATTTTCAATGATTTCCAGTAAATCCTCTCATGAATAAGGCTCTGACGGGCTGATTTAGACATTCCTTCAACAACTAAAATACAAATTTGGCAACACACTATACTTAGTATAAACACAAACATAATTTTAAGAGATTCTTTCAACAACTTCAATCCAAATTTGGACAACATGTTATACTCCATATGAAAAAATAAGATAATTTTCAGTCATTCCTTCAATAACTTATACGCAAATTTGGACAAAATAATTGACTGCAAGTTTATAGCTTACCTTGACGAGAAGGAGATTGAAACCCTAGGTTGCAGAGAAGAACCTAAATCGTGATTCTTTCAAGAGTTCAATTTCTGAGATACTAGGTCAAACATTCCGAAAATATTACGCCGAATGACCAGACCACCACCCTGAATTTATGTGGTGTTTCTCCACACCATTTCTCCTCCAAAACTCCATAAAATAGTAGCAAAACATGCAGTGAAACAGCAACACAAAACAGTCCACAAAACAATC
The DNA here is from genome assembly GCA_000715115.1 of Nicotiana otophora. Lineage (NCBI taxonomy): Eukaryota > Viridiplantae > Streptophyta > Magnoliopsida > Solanales > Solanaceae > Nicotiana > Nicotiana otophora. The sequence continues at coordinate 181,814 of AWOL01S0024986.1, forward strand.
TATTACAAGTGAATAACTCGAACTTACGGCTTCAAATCACTGTCCTGTTATTTTTTACAATTATAGAAATACTTTCCATACATATACAGCAGAAACAATAGATGAAATAGAGCACTAAACTTACCTTATTTGTTGAATAACTGAGCTCCTATCTTCGTTCTTCAAACTCTAGGTTTTAGCTCCAACTAGAACTTGAAAAGGAGAGAACATTAATTAGGATTTGTGTGCAATATTTGGGAGGATTTATGCAGGGGTTTATGTCTGGTTATTATGACCTATTATCAGTCTAGTATATAAAGGAAATAATACTTTAAAATCTCTCTCTAGACGACCCGAACTGGCCCATTTGCGGACATATATAATCCTCTCATTTAAGCAAGTAGGTGGCACAACTACTCATCACCTAGCAGTCTGTGTAGTCTCACAAAAATGTATATATCTCTCTACTCTGATGTAGTATTGACAAACGGTTTAATGATTGAGAAAATAGACTCATAGATCTTCAATTTTATGGGTGGAACACCCCGTAACTCTAAGTATATTGGGAGAAAATCGCAGTTACAGTTGACCCAAATTTCATTAAAACTTATGAACGTAACTTGTGATGACTTTTACTGAAGGTGGGAAAGGTATTGAAGGTCTGAATTACGAAGATCTACGTATTCAGCCAGATGTATAACTTTCAGAGGGTTACAAACCTCCAAAGTTTGAAATGTTCGATGGCACTGGTGATCCGAAGGTGCATCTAAGAACATACTGTGACAAGCTTGTAGGAGTAGGTGAGAATGAACAAATCCGCATAAAGTTGTTCATGCGAAGTCTTACAGGAGATGCCTTGTCTTGGCATATCAGTCAAAACCCGAAGAAGTGGTCCAATTGGGTAAGTATGGCATAAGATTTCTTGGATAGATTCAGGTTCAACCCAGAAAATGCGCCAGATATTTTCTATATTCAAAACCTCAAGAAACAGCCAACAGAAACCTTCCATGAATATGCTACTCGTTGGAGATCAGAGGCCGCAAAAGTAAGACTAACGCTTGAAGAAGAACAAATGAACAAGTTCTTTGTTACAGCTCAAGATCCGCATTATTATGAAAGGTTAATGGTCATCGAGAATCACAAGTTCTCATATATAATAAAGATGGGAGAGAGGATAGAAGAAGGAATTAAGAATGGGATGGTGACTAATTTCGAGGTGATGCAAGTCACAAATAAAGGCTTGCAATCATGAGGTATTTTAAAGAAGAAAGAAGTGGTTGTTGTGATGGTAGCCCAGGGTCCTAAGTCTCCCCTCACATACCAAGCACCTCCACCTATATATCAACCCTTACCCCTAAAATACCAATACCCTACCACCACCTACCATACCCACAACACTCAACCTGCATATTACCATTCACCTCCACCCGCCCGCCAAAACTACCCAAAGCCACGTCCAAATGTCAATCGCAGAACTCCTAGACAATACACACCAATTACTGAACCCATAGCCCAATTGTATGAGAGACTGAGGCCGCTGGTTACGTCACCCCCATTCCTACTGTTGTTGAGAATCCTTCCCAGTGGATCAACCCCAACAAAACATGTGCCTATCATTCAGGTATGAAGGGTTATACTATTGAAGAGTGCCACATGTTGAAAGACAAGATTCAGACGCTGATCGACACTGAGGTTACACAAGCAAAGGATGTCGCACTGAATGTTCGCAATAACCCTCTCCCAGATCACATAGGTGAGGGAGTGAACGTGATAGAAACTAACGAGTTATATGCAAAGTTTTCAAAGTGTGAATTTTGTCTTGAATCAGTCATATTCTTGGGTCATGTAATTTCTAGTGAGGGAATTAAGGTTGATCCTCAGAACATTTCAGCTGTGAAGAATTGGCTGAGGCCTACAACTCCAACAGAGATTCGCAGTTTCTTAGGCATAGCTGAATATTACAAAAAGTTTGTTGAGGGGTTTTCTACTCATGCCTCTTCATTGACTAAATTGACGCAGAAGGCAATTAAGTTCCAATGGAGGTTCTACAAAAATGTATCATGATCTTAAGGAAGTCTATTGGTGGAATGATATGAAGAGGAATGTTGCGGACTTTGTGGAAGATGTCCAAATTGTCAGCAAGTGAAAGCTGAATACCAAAGGCCTGGTGGGTTGACACAAAACATAAATATTCCAATGTGGAAGTGGGAAATGATTAATATGGACTTTGTGGTAGGATTACCACGTACTACGCACAAGTTTGACTCAATTTGGGTGATTGTGGATCGACTCACGAAGTCATCACACTTGTTGCCGATTAAGTCTACTGACACAACGGAGCAGTATGCTCAGCTGTATATTAAAGAAATAGTCAGGTTGCATGGCACCTCAGTTTCCATCATTTCTGATCGGGGGGCACAATTCACTGCTAATTTTTGGAAGAAATTTCAGCAAGGTATGGGTACTCAGGTGAATCTTAATACAGCCTTTCACCCGCAGACTGACGGGCAGGCAGAGCGGACTATTCAGACGCTTGAGGATATATTGCGTGCTTGCGTTCTAGACTTCAAAGGTAGTTGGGATGATCATTTACCACTCATAGAATGTGCCTACAACAATAGCTATCATGCTAGCATTCAAATGGCACCGTTCGAGGCTTTATATGGTAGGAGATGTAGATCTCCCATTGGGTGGTTCGAAATTGGGGAAGCAGAGTTGATAGGGCCAGACATCGTGCACCAGGCCATGGAAAAAGTTAAAATCATTAAGGAGCGATTGAAGACTGCTCAGAGTCGTCAGAACTCCTATTCGGATGTTCGTCGTAGGGATTTGGAGTTCAAAGAATATGATTGGGTATTCTTGAACGTTTCCCCCATGAAAGGGGTAATGCGATTTGGTAAGAAAGGGAAATTGAGTCCGAGGTATGTCGGACCATACAAAATCATTCAGAGGACCGGTGAGGTGGCGTACAAGGTTGAGCTACCACCTGAGATGTCATTAGTTCACCCGGTGTTTTATGTGTCTATGTTGAAGAAAGTAGTTGGAGATCCGACACTCATTGTTCCGGTTGAGACCATTGAGATAAATGAGAAATTGACTTACGAAGAGATTTCGGTTTCTATTATTGATCGGCAAGTCCGAAAATTAAGAAATAAAGAAATTTCCTCCGTGAAAGTGTTGTGGCGAAACCAACAGGTTGAAGAGGCTACTTGGGAAGACGAGGAAGAAATGAAGAAAAAGTATCCTTATTTGTTTGAATAGCCATGTATTTATAAAGTTGTGATCTATGAAAAATATTCTAAGAGTTGCTTTCTATGAATTTTGTATCATCTGTACAATTGGCGTTAAGGGAATTCCTTTCTGGAAATATATTGCTTGTGAGACCACAGTTGGTGTTATTTTGTATTATGTTACGTCGTTGGATTATGTATGTACTGTTAGGATGTGTTTCTGGGGCTCTCTGACAGGTGGATATGCCTAGTTACAAGGGAAACTCTGGCGAAAGTTTTGGAGATAGTAAAATTTGGGGCTGCTCTAAAGTGGTATGAAACAAACTGAGTTGCATAAGATGCTAATGATAGATTTTTACCCTCATTCGAGGATGAATGATCCTAAGCGGTGGAGAATATAACACCCCGAAAAATTTCGAAGTACTTAAGTGTAAGGCCTGGTAAACTTTGCAAAGAAAATAATGTTTTATGGTGCCGGACTAGGCTTACGTGTTTGAGGACTATGCGGTCGACTATGCGACTACATAACTGTTATGCAGTGCATTATGCCACCGCATAATAGTTATGCGGACCGCATAGTGACCGCATACACAGGCAGTTCTTTTGGCTATTTTGTAACAAAATATACGACCGATATGCTGTCCGCATATCGGTTATGCGATCGCATACCTTGTTCCGGAGCTCCATTTTTGGGTTTTTAAAACCCGACCCTATTTCGTTAAATACACTCTTTGGGTCATTTTTGAGCTATTATCTGACATTTTAGAGTGAGAGAGGGTGCCCTAGAGTGAGAAGGTGTTCTCCAATAATTGTTCTTCAATTCTTGCCCAAGTTTTGGAAGATTGAGAAGGGAAACTCAGTAGGTCTTCATCCTAGAGGTAAGATTCTACACCCTAACCCTCAATTTCAAATTTTGTGTAGAACTGGATAATAAGCAAGATAATTTATGGGCATGAGAGTTGTTTATTTTACATGCATATGTTATCAAAGGGTGTAGGAAGATTGTTGAGCTAAAAATGGTAAAGATTGGGTTGTGGGATGATGAAGTCCTTCATAAAAAAGGACATTAAAACCTTATGCACACCTAGTGGTTGAGAAAATGCTCAAGTGAGCTAGAACCATGATCATCTTCCTAATTTTGATTCAATTTGTTATATTTCTAAAATAGATTGAAGTTGCTAAGAATTTCGGAACATTTTATAGTGTAAGGCAGCTCAAGTGATGTATGTCGGCTAAACTCTTCTATTAGAATTGAATCCCACGATATTCATGTAAATTATGTAAGTCCCGAGTGATTCATTATGAAATTGGCTATTCCGAGTAAGATTGGGTTGAAAGATATATGTTCAACAAACATCCCAAATGCTCTATTCATGTTATGTTACCAATTGAGGATGTGTTAAAATATGGGCTGTGCATTAATAATGTTTCGACTTTAAGTCAAGTTCAAATGAAGGCTACTATGCCAAATATTGTGAAATATCTCTATGTGCATTAGACTCTAAATTGCTCTCATGTGTACTACACACTTTGATTTGAATTGTGTTTGTTGTTGATGATGAGGATGATATTTAAAATTGATATTGTGAGCATGAAATACTGAATATGGCCAACGTGCCAGGAATGCTCTTATAATTATGGCTACTAGTGCCAATGAAATGAAAACATGTGAAATTATTATAAAATGAGATGATTGATACAAAAAGGTTGATGTCTCAAATAAGACGGCATAGCCGATCGGGTCGTGATCGGACACCATGCCGCACACATGGTGGTGATTGTGCTGGAAATTGTAATTGAAATGGTAATTGTGGTTGATGTCCCTAATGGATAGCCTAGCCGATCAGGTCGTGATCGGACTCCGTGTTAAAGATGGTGGTATTGATATTGAGAGAAATTGTGGTTGATGCCTCTAATGAGATGGCCTAGCCGATCGGGTCGTGATCGGACTCCGTGCTGAGAGTACGGTGGTAATGGTTTTGTGAATATTGGTATTGAGAATAATGGTATTGGGGACAATGGTATATCGATAATAAAAACAATCTCCCAATGTGAGATATATAAATTAATTTGAACATTTTCTTGATCCTAAATTGAGGGTTGATGTTGATTAAGTCTTTCATTGATATTATGATAGTCTTATTTGTATTTTTTGTCATTCTATTGAGAGGGTGTTTAGTTATACATACTAGTGCTATTCGACGGTACTAACGTCCCTTTTGCCGGGGGCGCTGCATCTTTAAATGGATACAGGTGGTTCCACAGCAGGAGATATCGATCAGTGATAGCAGTGCACCGTTTTCCCAGCTGACTTAGTGAGCCCTACTTCATTCTGGGGTCATAAATCGTTTTGTACTTTGTGTATTTTGTTTGAGGTATAGCCGGGGCCTTGTTGCCAGCATTATCATTGTACTCTTCTTTATCTATAGAGACTCCGTAGACATAGTGTGGGTTGTGTATTGGTGCTGGGGAAAGACAAACTATGTTATGTTGTGGATGTATTTCTTGTCCATTTGAGAGACTAAAAATGATGAAACAATTGGAAATGAATTGGTATTTTAGACATGCGTCTAATTAATGATAATATGTATTATCTCTATTCATGGATGAGTTTGGGTAGAATGAAATCTAACAGGATTGCTCGATCGGGTTCACTCGGTTGAGCGCCGGCCGCGCTCCTCGATTTTGGGGCGTGACAACTAGTGTATGCCAAGACCCGGTGTCACAAGTGTATGAGCACTAATAGATTATACAAAACTCTAGCAACTATTTGAAATGAAAATAGACAGAAATGAATGCAAGGGAGAGACTCTAGGTGTTGCGGAACGGCTCAAGAAGGAGCTCACCACTAGGCATCCGGGTAAAGGGTATGCACGCCAGTGTGATTTCCAGATGCACCTGCCTCAGATCCAGCACGGTCAGTACAGAAGTGTAGCGTGAGTACATAAACAACATGTACCCAGTAAATATCAAGTCTAACCTCGAAGAAGTAGTGACGAGGGGTCGACACTTACTATGGGCCAACGATAAAAATAAAGAAGCTCCAAATAATCATGAGTTATGTATATAACTACAGCAATTCAACAACAATAAGGAAATAAATAATTCCTTTACACATGCTGAAACTCAAATAGCTTTCTGTCTGATATTATTTTAACCTCTCAAGCCATGAAATGATATCAAATAAATAATTAAAATCCAAGTATTATCACGCACAATTATGCCGAGGACGTACGGCCCGATCCAGAATAATGAGTACACTACCGAGGGTCGTGCGACATGAACCATAAATGCATCTATATACTGTCGAGGCATTTGACCCGCTCTACAAGAAGAAAGGATACTTTATAAACACTTGGCTTGAAAGTTATTACAAGGCAAATACATAATGAAACACAAATTCTCATTAGTGGTCAAGTAATCCGCTTAAATTTAAAATAAATGAAATTTGGCCTTTTACAATTCCTCTAACAAGTTCCAATATGATTTAGGCACTTTAATTAACAAGTAGGGTGCAAACATTACTATTAATTCATGATTTAGGTCCTAAACTAGCCGTACATAAGCATAATTAGTAGCTACGCACGGACTCTCGTCACCTCATGCGTATGTAGCCCCCACAATTAGAAGCATTTATTAATTTAAATCACATATGGGGTAACTTCCCTCTTACAAGGTTAGACAAAAGACTTACCTTATCTCAAAGCTCGCTTCTAGGCCTTAAATTCACTCTAAAGCCTCAACTCGTTGTCAAAAAATCTGAAACTAGCCAAATGTTGAATAATTTAATCAATACATGTTCAAAAGTTTGTAATTTAACTAATTGAGTAATTACCCAACCCAAATTAGAAGATTTCTAAAATTTACCACCGGGCCCACGTGCCCGGATTCCAAAAATTGTTGAAGAAATTTGTTATCCATAACCTTACGAACTCAAGTATATAATTTTCACCCCATTCTATAATCATTTTTGTGGTTAAATCTTATTTTTATCAAAACCTAGGTTTTTAAACTAAACCGATAATATTCACAATTTTACATGTTAAAATCTACCCATAATCTATGTATTAAACTCACATTGGGTAGGAATTACTTACCTTCAATATCTAGGTAGAAACCCTTCTCCAAGAAGCTCCAAAATCGGCCATGGAATGAAAAATGAGAGAAAAATGGCCTAAGTCCCGTTTTGAAACATTCTGCCCAGGTCTGTGCCTTCATTGCGATCGCGGTCAAGCCCTCGTGATCGCGAAGGAAAAACTGAAGAAACCAGGAAAATTTCTCTTCGCGATCGTGAGAGGACACTCGCAAACACAATGCACTGGGCCGCCTCCTCATCGCGAACGTGTGTCCTCACTCGCGAATGCGTAAGGCAGCTGGGTTGCCCAGGCCTAGGCCCTCAACTCTACGTGAACTCGAAGACCACTGGTCCCAAGCCTCTGCGAATACGGCCTTGACTCCACAAACATGAAGCATAAAACCCACCCCAGTACAATTCCTTCATTCGAACGCGAGGGTCCTTCCGCGTTCGCGATGAAGGAAACCAGAACTGGAAAATCTGGTGTTTTTCACTTAGCTCTGGCTGTTCTGAAACATACCCCGAGCCATTCGGGACCCCGTCCAAATGCACTTACTAGTTCATAAATATAATACGGACCTGCTCGAACTCTCGAAAGGCGTAAAACAACAACGAAACTAGCACTCCAAAACCAAATTGAATCAAATTATGAACTTCAAGTTTCCAATTCACTCCGAACGCGCCGAATCGTACTTTGTTTTAGCAAATACACCACTAGGTTATTCACCTAGTAGTTGTTATATATAATAATTCCCAAACTGGGTCAAAGGTAGAAACTGTCCAAGTACAAAGAATAAAACAAAACCAATGGCTATTGCTACCAAATACAGTAGAGCAGTAGCGTAATGATTAATGGAGATTACAAAGCAAATAATTTGAAACATTCAATTGCTGCCGACGACAATAAATCCACACACTAATTCCATGTAGCAAAAACAATGCTCTCACCAGGTCCCATTTGTTGCAATCCAATGGAGTAGGTATGTATTAATCCACATGCCGTGAAGAATTGGTTGTCGGATATCCTCAGTATGGTGCTGAAGAACTGAAATTCTAGCGTCAAACTTGTTGTGATGCATTCATCTTCAAGCTTCAAATGAGTCTGTTGGAAATCGAAACCTGCCTTGTTGAAGTATTGAATTTGTAAGTTGTCAAAAACCCCCAGAATGAGCATGGTAACATGCTAATACCACTGGAAATTGATACGACACCAAACTATAATGTCCCGGCCAGTCGTTACACCAAACTGTAATGACCCGAAAGTTTAATTTTTGGGAAGTTTGACGGGGGGTTTGACTTTTTGATAACGGGGTCAAAATCCGATTCTAAAAATTTGAATACCTCTGTTATGTCATTTATGATTTGTATGCAAATTTTGAGGTCAATCGGACGTCATTTGATAGGTTCCAGAGTCATTTGTAGAAATTAGAAATTTCAAAGTTCATTAGTCTTAAATTGGGGTGTAATTCATGGTTTTAGCGTTGTTTGAGGTGATTTGAAGGTTCGACTAAGTTCGTATGATGTTTTAGAACTTGTTGGTATATTTGGTTGAGGTCCCGAGGGGCTCGGGTGAGTTTTGGAGGGTTAACGGATAAAAAATTTGGACTTGAACAACTGCTGGAATTTTCTAATATCTGATGTTGTTTTCTTTCTACGCGATCGCGTGAATGAGTCTGCGATCGCGTAGGCTTAGTTGGTCAGTAGAGGTTTTTGTTCCATACGATCTCGTGGGGATATCCGTGATCACGTATGGTTAATTTGAGGCAGTGATATTTTGTGCTTCGCGAACGCGCGAAGAAGGTCGCGTTCGCGTAGAGGAAATGGGGTAGAAATGGAAATCACGTGTTTGTGCTTCACGATCGCGTGGTTAGGTCCGCGATTGCGTATGTCATGACCCGAAATTTTCCACCGACAGGACCATGATGGCGCCTAACATTTCACTTGCTAGGCAAGCCAATGT